>APFE030629561.1:61292-72009 GCA_000404065.3 Pinus taeda
GGGTGAATCAGTATTAGTTAAATCAATAAATTTTTCTTTTCATACTCAAATTTATGTACGCTACTTCAATCAAAGTAACTCGTGTTTACACGTAATTGTCTTTAAAGCAACGAACATATATCCAGCAAACTTATGATTCAGTTAATTCATCATATCTTGATATTTAATCAGTGCATCAGTACTTCATTAACCATATAAATAGTAACCATGTGCAGTAATAATAGAATAAACCATCACACATGAACACCAAGATTTAAGGTGGAAACCCAATGCGGGACAAAAACCACCTGCTGTTGTCTTATTTTAATATAAGAAAAACCTGTTTACAATCATGTACTGGTGCAGACTCATACAAGTTTGTAGGAACCCACCTGCAGAAGGCTACAACCTTCTCTCATTCTCCAGCTTCTACTGGAAGGGAGCTACAACCCCCTAACTCTTGTACTAGCCAATCTGTTTACTAGTACATAGGCACCGACCTATAGAAGGCTCCAACCTTCACCCATTTTCTAGCTACTACTAGAAGGGAGCTCCAACCCCCTAGCTCTTGTACTGGCCGATATGTGTACTAGTACATAGGTGTCGACCTATAGAATTCTACGACCTTCTCTCTTCCTCCAGGGACCACGTTTCATAAATTTTTAGACGAGATACTCCTGGAACAGAACACCACAATATGAAGGCCTTGTTTCATCCAATTCTCATACTAGACCCATCAGTAACATTGAAGATCAAAATAAATCACCACTGCAATACGACCAATCATTGAAAACCCATCATCACTCAAGAAAATCACAATCCATCAATCTGAACAATAAGAACACTGTCACCAAAACACAGAGCAGAACCCAGAACTCTGCATCAACAACCAGAACCAACTACAACTTCAAACATCATATTTCATAATGTGTACGCTACTTCAATGTGTCGAACCAGCGTGTATATGTGCTTTTATCAAAGTGAACCAGCATAGAGATCTGCAAATACTAACTTTAAAACATCACAACTATTCCAGACTTCAGTCGTACCTAGATCAAAACATTTACAGTGTAAATCTTGCGTTAGCATTCAGATCTAGACTATCCATGATTATACCACATAATGATAATTCATTTCAAGTTTTGTGATCATGATCCATCATTAGATCTCATCCCTCATCAACCACTAAGGTTCATCCTTAGTTCAGATCAAGCAAAGCACCAAAAACCCATAACATGAATATTTGCTTTGGATCTCACTCTTCATAAGATATTCATTACTTGCACTCTTATCCCTTTCATATTCTCCTCCTTATATAGTTTTAGTCCTTTCTCAATACCTCGGACCAAAACCACTTGGAACCAATACCTCGGACCAAATACCTTGGACCAATACCTCGAACCAAATACCTCAGACCAATACCATGAGCCAAATACCTCAGACCAAAACCTTGATTTTCCATCCCATATGCGCTTTTCCTTCTGTGAAAGTGTGTGTATACGCATACACTCTTTTTGTTTTGTGGCCCTGCATGTACACGCTACTTGGACAAATTGAACCAGCGTATACTTCTTAAACCACTCTCTTTCTTCAGTCTATGGTGTCTAATCTGTCATCCTTTGATGTTAACCTATTACATCATGAACTGTCATCTATGTGAATTGCCATCAAGGACAACACATATATCATAATGCCAACAATCTCCCCTTTGGACTTGATGGCAACAACAATACCAAGACACTCTCCCCCTTTGACATCAAGGGCAAAGGGCGGACCAAGATATTCTCCCCCTTTGATATATATTATGATGTCCATGCTCCCCCTAAGTACATGCTAAATTCTCTGATTAAGCTCCCCCTTTGTACATGTTGAGATGCACTAAACCATCCATGCTCCCCCTGAGCACATGTAGAGTCTACAAAAATATTTTCCAAAAGAGTAACATCACTCTATGTGAGTATGACCTTCCTATCACCAATGACTCATACATACATCAATCTCCCAACCAAGGGGGGATACATCAATTTTAACTCATCCACCCAACCAAGTGGGGATATACCAATAGATTATACATGACTAAAATATATGAATTATTACATCATCCTTCCCATGCATAGCGGGGTGACATCCTAGGTCTTTACATGATCTTTACATCAAATTTTTACATGACATTTATAACAAGGATTAACAATCTAAACAAGACCATGATAGTCATTACTAACTATCATACACCATATATGATCTACACCATAAGTATTTGTTAGTAACATCAAGATCAACAGCCTGTATATGCCCATCATCAAACAAGTCACCTGAATCAAACAACTATGTGGATCAAGAAATATAATTATCTTCATAACCAAGATCTGCTAACATAATGCCAACAATGCATTATTAGAAGCATATGATCCCCCAGAACATGTGCCATTCATTCACTGTCAGATCTAATCATTGCAAATATCAGTAAGAATCATCAAGGCAACATCATCTACCAATTATTCATCAAATTATAAATAGTTTATGAGGGTCAAAAACACTTCCACATATCATCAACAAACTGTAATCATCATCAATCAGAATAGAAAATATAATTGATAATTGAATGAACCATATTAGACCCCTTTTCCTGAGTTTGTCCCACTGCTTTTTCTTCAAAGCACCATATACATGACTATGCAACTTCTAACTCACATATATACGTGATTTGTCTTCATGATAACTGCGTATGAGAATTGGAATTCTAAAGTTTCCCACTTTCAGCTCCCCCTGACTCTATTATGTCTGTATATTGTGCTATGCTACATATTCCTGATTGTACTTCCTTCTTATTCCATATCTTTGAGTGTGATGATGTTTTCTCCTTTTGGTACAGTGGCCGAAATTTTCTCTTCCATTCCTTTGCTATATGTCTAAACTTGTTACATGCATAACATCTTACATGTTTCATATTCCTTCTATAATAGTCAATGGCTTTGTGACCAAACATATTGCAAGAAAAGAAATATCCCTTAAAGTACCTGGAAGCTGATGATATTTTTGTGTGACGGCCTTGAACCATTCTACTTTTGCATCTCACTACAACATGTCCAAAATTATGAAATATAAAGCATTCAACATTATTCATCGGAGGAAATCACTGACTATCACTTCCATAATTAGGAGTAAAATATTTTCTTTGAAGACTCTCTTTCCTTGGTTGTTGATGGGGTTGACTTCTCATCTCCTTGTTGAGCATTTCAAATTTTTCTTTAGAGTTCCTTGCCTCATCTTGCGAGCTAGATTCACCTTCAACATATTCATGAAAACCAAGACCAGTTTTGATGGTAGGAGACCTTTGATTACTAAAAATATTATCCAAAATCTTAGTACTATCTTGAAATCGTAACCGTTTATCCTTTTCTTCTAATTTACCTTTTAAGATATTTACCTCAACCTAATATTTTTCTTCCTTTTCAATATATTGCTTCTTCATGATTTCTTCAGCCTTTCTTCCTTCTTCCACTTGTTGCCTTAATTTGAGAATCTCATTTTCTTGTTCTTCATCTACTTGAGGTGGTTCTTCATTCTTCTTATTTGATTTTTCAAGATATTCTTTTAGAGAGAGGATCTTAACTTCAAGAATTTCATAGTAACTGTATCTATCTTTAATTCTATTGATTGTTGTGCTCTTTTCATTTACTTCATTTATTAATGATGTCACTTCATCCTATAGATTTTGACATTGATCTACCTTTTCCTTGTATTGCCACTTTGTTTCCTTCCTCCAACTAAGCTTTTAATATGGTAACTTCTTCTTTGAAGGCACTCTCCCTTTTGTTAAATAGATCTTGTTGATATCTAATTTTATCTATGAGTATTTTAACTTCTACCTCTATATTTATTTCACTATCACTTTCAATATCTTCAACATTGCATGAACAGAGAAAAGTGTCACCAAAAGACCAAAAATTTGTACCTGATACTTCTTTTTCTTGTTCATCTTCAATCTAAGGTGATTCTGAATCTGAATACTTGCTTCCACTTGACGGCCAATTGTCTCTCTTGTTGCTATTGTTCCTTTGAGTTGTATTCTTATTCTGAAGTGCTTTCTTCTTTAACTTCTTTCCCATTGTTTCTACGGATCTCCTTCAAGCGGTCAAGCTTCTGCCAAAGGACCTCTCTTGATACCAATTGTTGGAAATAATATTGAGAGGAGGGGGGTGAATCAGTATTAGTTAAATCAATAACTTTTTCTTTTCATACTCAAATTTATATACGCTACTTCAATGAAGGTAACTCACGTGTACACGCAAATATCTTTAAATCAACATGCGTATATCCAACAAACTTATGTTTCAGTTAATTCATCATATGTTGATCTTTAATCAGTGCATCAGTACTTCATTAACCATATAAACAGTAACCATGTGTAGTAATAACAAAATAAGCCATCACATAAGAAACACACATGAACACCAAGATTTAAGGTGGAAACCCAATGCGGGACAAAAACCACCTGTTGTTGTCTTCCTTTAATATAATAAAAACTTGTTTACAATCTTGTACTAGTGTAGACTCATACCAGTACGTAGGCGCCCACCTACAGAAGGCTACAACCTTCACTCATTCTCCAGCTTCTACTGGAAGGGAGCTACAACCCCCTAGCTCTTGTCCTAGCCGATCCATTTACTAGTACATATGCACCAGCCTACAAAAGGCTCCAACCTTCACTCGTTTTCCAACTGCTACTAGAAGAGAGCTCCAACTCTCTGGCTCTTGTACTAGCCAATATGTTTACTAGTACGTACATGTCAGCCTACAGAAAGCTACGACCTTCTCTCTTCCTCCAGGGACCACGTTTCATAAATTTTCAGACTAGATACTCCTGGAACACAACACCACAATATCAAGGCCTTGTTTCATCAAATTTTCATACTGGACCCATCAGCAACATTGAAGCTCAAAATCAAACACCACTGCAATACAATCAATCATTGAAAACCCATCATCACTCAAGCAAATCACAATCAAGCAATTTGAACAATCGGAACATTGTCACTGGAACACAGAGAAGAACCCAGAACTCTGCATCAACAACCAAAACCAACTGCAACTTCAAACATCATATTTCATAATGTATAGGCTACTTCGATGTGTTCTTTTATCAAATCGAACCAGCGTACAGATCTACAAATACAAACTTTAAAACATCACAACTATTCCAGACTTCAGTCATACCCAGATCAGAACATTTACATGTTGAAAATAGCAACAAGAAATGACAAAAATAGAATCCAGAAATTCCAATTTTAATTTGTCCTTGAATTAAAATTTGAATTTAGTCTCACCTGCTACTTGGAAATATTTGATTAATTCATTATGGATCAATTAGTTGGATAAATTCAAGTTAGAAGTCTTTCTAAAGTCATGCAAGAGTTATCCCTTAAATTAAGGATATTATCCCTTAATTAAGGAGATAAGATTGACTTATATTTGAGTTGTAATTAGTTAACTCAGTTTACTGAGTTAAGTCCAGTTAAATTAGTTCCAAACTGTTTGAGGAACTAATTGTGAGTTATCAGTCAGTTGATGCATGCATGCACTCAACCAGTGTACTCTAGATAACTAAAGATTCCATGATTAGAAACTCATGCATGTCTATTCAGAGAAAGACCCAGTTGAGCTAAATTTCAAAGACAATGTACTATTAGTTGCATGTTTTGTCCTATAAAGGAAACTCATGCATGCAGTCAAGGTAAGGTTCCTTGAGGATTGCACAGTTTTACAGGGTGTGAGATCAGTGTTACACTTGGTAACAGGAGGATCACCTAGGAGAAACTGCGCAAGGAAATAGGAGGCTTGGAGGGCAGAGGAGAAGGTTTGTGAGAAGCCTTGTTTTCTTATGAGCATCTAGGAGGATTGTACTGAGAGCTGGCTAGCTGTTGGAGCTAGGTCTTTGTATAATTCTGATGTATTTCCACCTTGTATGATAATATAGATAGTGAGCTTTTTAGCTGAGGCTTTCCCCTGAGTATTGTCTATGTTTCATGTGCATTGATTCTTCTTCTTATGGTTATATGTGTTCAGCTCTGATTTAGCTCGATCTTTAAGCTTCCGCAAGTTTGATAGTAGAAGTAGATTATAGTATTTTGCTTTGGTATATTGCATTATCGAGTTAATCTACAGTCAGATTTTCTACTTAGATCTCAGAGGTAGGTTTGTAAAGAATTTGCAAGAATTTTCTACACAGGGACAATGTACTATCAGTTGTATGATCATCTGAATTGTATAGGTGGTGCATGCAGTCAAAGGAAGGCTTATGAGGATTGTGCAATTCATATTGAGGAATTTCCCTCATTGACAGGGGCTAATTCATTAAGGAACAACGTAAGGAAATATGGACTTGGGAAATAATAAAATTGGTTAAGTAATGGCCAAGGCTTGTCTAGGAAGCAATGGGACAGGTAGAGATAGTGCAGAGGTTAGTCGGGCTTCAGCAAAGCATTGTAATCTTCTCATATTTTCTGACTAATGCAATATGCATATAGCAAGGGTTTTTAGTTGTGGCTTTCCCCAGGAAATCATTGTGTAATGTGTTGACTGAATTCTTTCTCTTGTGTGCTTTGTGATTTCGGGATCGTTTAATTTTTTCCGCCGATGAGTAGAGTAGATTCAAGTCTATTGTTTAAGCATATTACAATTAACAATTTGAATCTACAAGGAATTTACTCAGGAAGGACAAGGATCTATTTGTGGTAATGGATCCTTACCTTTGGACTGTACAATGGAGCAAGAGGGGATCCCATGCGATTTTTCACCCATAAAATCCTTCGTTCCATTATTTCTAACTAGTTTGAGGCTTATCCCATGGCTTGTCCCAATAGATGGTTGTAGTAAATTAGACCTTGGGTTTTCTTGGAGCGTTGGAATGTCTTCTAGAGTAGGCATTGTGGATCTTGGGAAGTCGATTGAACCAATTCAAACTTCTTATGACCTGATGGGAACAAGTTAGCAATAAAGGCTAGTTTATTCCTGGGATGACCTTCATTGAATATATATGGGAATTCTCTGATTAGGTGACTTGTTTCTTGAAAACCCAAATAATGGAATTGAATCCCCCAATAATCCACATGTTGTTTGATAGAGAATGGACCCCAATAAATATCTATGGCGGTTAATAAACCTGTAGAGAAATCAACTACCACCAGGAACCACACCACTTTTTTATCCATAATCCCTTGACATCCCTCATCCACATAATAGAAACTACCAATTTTATTTGCTATCTCTGAAATTTCCCTTTTCGGCCACAAATCTAGGGGAAGGGGTGGGAGTTCCGCTCATATAATTTATCTCTTGGGAACTTATGTAATTTGATTGAAACCTACAGTCCAATTTTGGATGCATATAAATCCATGACCACATACCCATGGAAAGTTAATGATTTTCTTAGCATCCTCCTCTGATAAAAAATGGAAACCAAACCATGCGTTAACCAACATACTAACCTTTGGTCTGTATCCAGTGATAAAAGTCTAATTTTTAACTATCTAGGATTTCTTCTGGGCGCAATTGAAATTTGAAAATTTCCACCTACCAACTAGGACACGTTGTTTCAATTTGGCCACACTATCTTAATAAGCATCAACACCCAAAATGAGTTTATGGACCTCCTCTTTTACTGCAATGGGTTTCTTGTTCTTACACCTAGATTTTTTTATTTGTGGTTTTTTTGCTTTCTCAACACCTAAGTAGTTACCGTGAGCATTATGTTGGCCAGTAACCACGTCCCTTGTTCAGTCTGCGGTTGCCTAGAAATCCTTCCTTTTGCAGCTAGTTCATTTTCAGCTGCAATTGTTATGCCAATAAGATCCTCCACGTCGGAAACATGGTCATACAAGGATGATAGATCCGCCATATTGGAAGATGACATGGCTCCACCACTAGATCAAATGGGAGTGATTTGACTGGAGGATGAAGCTTTAAAAAGAGTAAGAATAGATACGAAATTTCCAGTACCCGAGGGTCCAAAATATCCCCTGAGGTTCCCCCTATGTCAAACCCCAACAGTCTTAGAGTGATGACACGTACAAGATCAAATCCATGATCCACCAAAAAATAACCTCATACGTGTATTAGAAGTCTAGCGAATCATAATAACATGCCCCAATTAGGTATCAATCTCCTCACAATCGGGTTGGTGGGGATTATATGACATTCCAATAAATAATGTCTGGTAAATCAGATCACTCAGTAGCAAGAGTGACGACAATCAAGACGAGAATGTTTTGTCTGACACTGCAACCAAATCCCTAAGAAAATATGCTATATGGATACCTGTTTTCAATTTATGTCTCCCTTAAATGTCTTGAACAAAAGTTATAAGGAGAAAAACCCCCCTCACCAACTCCCACCTACCAAATTAATGCCTTAGGAAATTTGAATATGAAGAGGTGCCACAACCAATCACTTCCATCTTTGAGCATGTAACCACCAACTAGGGATAGGGATTGAAACCCATTAACACCAGACCTGTGCTTGTGCTGAAAGAAAATACTTCTTCCACTGACTATAGGAAATGCATCATGCATCACATAGACTACCATAAATTCCAAGCAACTGCAAGGGAAATTATCTGATTACTAACTAGAGTGTTTCTTAATACCACTCCAATTGACATTTCGTGCAACAATAACAAACTATTCACCAACATAGGCTACTCTAGAGCCAACAAAAATGAAAATTTCATCCAAAATATTATTTATATAACTCCATGTGATTTTTCTGGCAGCTCCACCCCACATGTACAAAACATCTTGACATAACAACTTCCTTGTTGGAAAAATATCTTGATTACATTGACTGGTATCGAGAGAAGCTTTCACTACCAAGCATGGTAGAGGACCTCCACCAAATCTATTCCATTAAACTCCCTGGCTCACTTCTAAAAAAACACACACACAATCAACCCCTCATGCAAAAGCTCGATGATTTCTTTTCTTGGCTGCTTTTAGTGTGTCCACAGAGATGAGTGTAATGAGAAGGAGAACTCCTACAATCAATCCGAACAACTGAGAGAGTTCAGATGAAGTTAGAGAGGCCATTATAGAGGCTCAATTTGATGTGTTAGGGTATGTCGTTGCAATTGATCTAGAAAACCTGGGTTCCTCATTCATAATGCACTAATCATACCCCATGACAGATCATCCATTTGCAGCCAAATATATCTTGTTGTTGCTTTACACCCTTTTCTTTGTTTGGATCAGGTGGTCATGGTCACTGGCCTCCTTCAATAGAGCATGTTGCATACCCAAAAACAAGGAAACCAAACAAGAAAGTTCCAAGAATCTACTTCTCGATGACATTTTCTGCTAATCAAACTTATCGAGTATCCTCTACCATCATGTGAAACATGGCTTACACAATCCTTGGATCACTCGGCTCACTCCAGGGTAGGGTTCGGGGGAGAGAAAGGAAGATGTCTATGTTTGCCAATGGAAAAGTAATACACAAAATTTGAATTTCACATAGAGAAGCATTAAATATCAACTTTAATGCTCTCTCATGCATAGGTTCCCGATTCCTTCAATATGACTTCTCTCTCACATTATAAAGTGAATTCAAGAAAATACCACCTCCCCTCACCCTGATAAATGGTCATACAAAGGGGTAATTGGGTATTGCAACATTAATGAATCTCAATTTTAAGATTGAAGAAAGAGGGCTTCACGATCCTTTGAGAAATTCTTGCAACATAGCTTTAACACAACAGAACTTGTTGAATTAGAGGATGAACACTAATATTTATAGTTTTTATTGGAGCCAAAATTAAACTCAAAAGATGGCACACTTCAATGTGAATGTATTAAATAAAAGTATAGGGAGGGACCCTTCAATTAAATATGTTGGTTCACTAGTATGGGTGCCACTTGACTAGGAACCTTTCGCAAGTTATCATCTTATTGAATGGTTTACAAAATCAAGCAAAATTCATATTGGAATAGTGATTGCACAACTATCGAAGGTTCAACAATGTAGTTGCCTACTTATTAAAAGTGCAAGTACATAAGTCTTCAATTGATCAGACATTATTTTAACTTTTGATTTTCATGTATAATTAGGTTATTCTCCCTAGGGTTTAATTTAATTTTTAATTAATGGTTTATACTGTACAACATTAACAACTTGTTCTCGTAGTGAGGATGTGTCTCCTCTCAATGACTAGTACATAATGTAACAAAGGAAGGGAAGTTGTGAGTTAAAATCATCTTAAAGTGTAGTCTTAAGTGTGTATTTATGAGAGTTTCAAGTTTCGATACTCTTTGGATTAACATTTACTAATCATTTTCACTTAGCTAAGGTGGCATTGAGATTATTTATGATTCAAACCTAGCCTTTATGATTTATTCATAATTTCATGAGAATTAAACCTTGGCAAAAATGACCCAACGTGTTGTCTTCATTGTTAAAATGCAACTATTATTTGACATAGTTGAATTGAGGCTTCTGTGATCCATAATAGTTGAAAGAATAACTTCGGCGTAATGTAGACAGACATTTGTCGACGCGTTTCGAACCAACCAGTGTGGTTCATCGTTAGGACAAGTTGAAGAAACAGATCCAGCTTAGCATGTTAAATAGTCTGAGCAAAGTCTCCAACGGCTAAATTGGCTAACGGCTAATTTTGACCTTAGGACTCAGGTCAAATTATTTTAATATTATTATTATTATTTATGGAAATAAGTTAAATTAGATAAAA
>APFE030629561.1:72860-88176 GCA_000404065.3 Pinus taeda
TATTAGGTTATTAAGATAAAAGTTGGTTAGTAATATATTTATTTAGGCGTGTGGGACGACGAACGGAGCGAGAGCGGTAAGGCGATCAGTGATTAGAGTTTCTGCGGCGACCTGCAACGACAGGACCCCTACACAGAGCCTACCAAAACTGACAGCGGCAGCGCAGCAGTCTCAGGCCACAGGCTTGGGTAGGCAGTTACAATGAACCCCCCTCAGGGGGTAGGAGGGGTGATTCCTCCAATAAGCGACAACCAGGAAGGGCACGTCGAGGGCTCGGAAGAGGAACAGGAGTATAATGGAGGAAACATAGGAGAAAATCAACAGAAGAAGAATCATCATGCACAACAAGACAAGCCGAAAGTAAGCTCATCCACATGCAAGCCAGTAGCTACTCACAGGCCAGGAGTGGAGCTACCCAGTCATCGCATCAATGCTAGAATTCAATATATGAGAGATCATGCTCTCATAGGTAAATTTATTGGTTTTTGGCCAACTGAAAAAGCCTTGAGAACCTGGATCAATGTCAAATGACGTCCAAAAGGACAAATAACTCTGCATCTAGGGCCGAAAGGGTTTTTCACTGTAGTCTTCAACTGCTTGGAAGATCGACACAGAGTCTTTGATGGGGGTCCTTATTTCTTCAACTCTGTGGGGCTATTTCTCAGAGAATGGGTTGCACGATTCAACCCGGATAAGGAAGATCTAAGCTGGGCACCGGTCTGGATCAGGCTGTATTCGCTGCCATGGGAATACTGGGAGGAGGAGTCTTTAAAAGCAACCGGCAAAGTCTTAGGCGAATTTGTCAAGATAGCAGGAGAAACAAAGACAATAAGATATACCTCCTATGCTAGGATCTGCGTTTATATGGATCTGAAACAACCTCTGCCTGATACGGTACGTCTTTTTCATGAAGATCTGGAATGGATTCAGTTAATTGATTATGAGCATGTTCCTTTCAGGTGTAGGAAATGTCATGCCCTAGGACATCTTTATAGAGATTGCCCTTTAAACAATAAACCTACAACTCAAGCTAACCAGGAACACCAGTCTTCAGACGGGTTCACTAAAGTGACAAATCGTAGAAGAGGAAATAGAAAATCTGCAGTCCCTCCTAAGATATCGCCAGAGGATCCATCAAAACCCTCTACTAGCAACAGTTTTGAGGTTCTAGCAAATGCAGATTCGCAGGATCCGACAACCTCAACCTCCAACAAAAAAGGATTTGGGCCGGAAAAGACAGTAGGCTCTCATCCGAAAGCAGGGGAAAAGGAGACGGATCAAGAAGGCGACAAGATCAAATCTGCCTCAGAAACATGGAGCATCCTGGAAATGGAAATAGACAACACGGACCCCAGTACAGGCAAAGAGAAGGAAGGAGATGGGAGCTATCAAGAACCACATTTTATGGAAGAATATACTGAATCAATAGATATTGGCGAACTAGACATACTGGGTCTGGAACAAGCATGCAAAACAGGTAACTTCGACAAAATACCTGATAGACAAGTGGACAATCTAGTAGCAGTCTTTAACAAAGCTCAAAAAAAATATTCGCTAGGGGTTCAAATTGGCAGTCAATGGGATGGGAAGTTCATTACCAAAGATAGTAAAAAACGAGGAAGGAAAACCACCTTAGAAAGAACCATCAAGATTGGAGAGGTCTTGGTTGAGTCAGGCAGATATGCCAAGCTAACCAAGTATTATAATACCAACCCCAAACCTTCCCAATGAAGTTGATATCATGGAATATTAGAGGGCTTAACTGCCCAAGGAAAGGAAGACTTTTAAAAAATATGTTAATGGAGGAAAAACCAGCAATTCTCTTTCTGAAAGAGACAAAATGTAATTCGACAGTATTGGAAAAGATAGCAGCCAAGGCCTGGCCAGGTGGGCTAGTAACAGCTGTGGATGCTCAGGGAGCCTCAGGGGGACTTGCAGTGCTCTAGGATGCAAGAATGATCCAATTAACTAACATACATGCCAATAAAAATTTCATTCAAGCTATCTTTCATCTACTTGGAACAAATATTTATGGTCACATCACAAATGTGTACTTTCCTCAAGAAACCCAGCACAAAGCGGACATCCTAAATGCGTTGACTCAGCTTAATGCAGAAAGGGATTACCCGCTTTGGGTTTCAGGAGGAGACTATAACATGATTGCTTCAATGGAGGAAAAGAAGGGAGGCCGCTGTAGAATAAACAGGGATGGTTCTTTATTAAAAGATTTCACTCAAAATAATTGGTTGATAGACCTTCCTACAACCAACGGTCTCTACACTTGGAACAACAAAAGAGCTGCACCAATGCAAATCACTTCGCGCCTAGATCGATTTTTGATCTCTGATAATGTGGTTCATCTAGGGGGAGAATTTACATCTTCCATCCTTCCTTACTCTGGCTCTGATCACTGGCCCATTGCTCTTCATTGGAATCGACCTGGTAATAGCACAAGGCGACCCTTTAGGTTTGAGGATTTTTGGTTATCTCATCTGGACTTTTATGAATTTATCAGAACTACCTGGCAAAATTGTCATCCAACGGAGGGAACAAAAATGTCCATTTTCCAAAGGAAGCTGAAGCATCTCAAAGAGGAAATAAAACGCTGGAATAAAAACACTTTTGGCAACATATTTAAAGCAAAGGAAAGTCTCATTCAAGAAATGAAGGCTATTCAGCAAAAAATGATCTCTGAAGGACGTTCAGAAGAGCTAGTACAAAAGGAACAAGTCACGGAGAACAAACTCCTAGAAAGAGACATACAGGAGGAAATTCTTTGGAGGCAAAAATCGAGAATCAGATGGCTGAAGGAGGGTGAAAAGAATACAATTTTTTTGCACAAAACTACAGTCCAAAGAAGAATTATCAATCAAATCTCTTATGTCAATAATGAACAGGGAGCCAAAATTGAAACCCATCAAGGCATAGAACAAGAATTTCTAAACTACTTCAAGAAGATGAATCAAGAACCCAATATAAACAGAACAGAGGCCATTGATAACATTCTCAGACATATACCTCGAATAATTACTAAAGATCACAACACCCTTCTTCTCAAGCCTATAAGTCTTCAGGAGGTTGAGGCGGCGGTGAATCAACTAAAAGCAGGGAAAGCTCCAGGACCAGATGGATTTACTTCAAACTTTTTTCAGCACTTCTGGGATCTGATAAAATGGGAAGTTTGGCAGGTGGTGGAAGAATCACGCACTCTCCGATGGATGTACCCAGGAATGAACGCAACCTTCCTAGCATTGATACCCAAGGTAGAGGAATCCAATACTCCTGACAAGTATAGGCCAATCGCTTTGTGCAACATCATATACAAGATTGTATCTAAGGTCGTAGCTTCAAGACTGAAGCCCTTGCTCCCTCTCATCATATCCCCAGAATAATTTGGTTGTGTAGAAGGCCGACAGATCACGGATGGGATTATTTTAACCCATGAAATAATACATTCTCTCAAGCAGTAAAAACAACCAGGTATGTTGCTCAAAATTGATTTATCTAAGGCTTTCGATAGCATCAGCTGGGATTATTTGCAAAAAATTCTCAAAGCCTTTGGTTTTGCCCCATCCTGGGTCAGATGGATCAGCAATCTTATCTCTTCCTCGTTCTTCTCTATTCTCATCAATGGTATTCCGTCTCCCACCTTTCGCCCTTCCAGGGGAATTAGACAAGGGGATCCCTTATCGCCCTTTTTGTTTGTCATCATGGATGAAGGATTAGGTCGCAGTATCAAATCGGCTATCCTATCCCGCGATCTCAAAGGTATAGCATTCCACCAAGCCCCTGCTATCTCTCACTAGTAATTTGTAGATGATAACATGTTATTCGGTCATCCTTCTGTTCAAGAGGCCCGATCTTTCAACTCTATTCTTGAGAACTTCTCGAATGCTTCAGGAGCCCTCATCAACAAAGTCAAATCCCAGATCTTCTTTTTCAATACTCCGCCCACCATTCAAAGAGCTATTTGTCGCATATTAGGCTTTACCATAGCATCCCTTCCATCCAAGTATTTAGGTGCTCCTCTCATTGCCTCGGCTCTCAAACATTCCTCTTGGAACAGCCTGTTAGAAAAATTGGAAGCCAGATTACTCCTATGGACTCATAGGGCCCTAAATATGGCTAGCAGGATAGTGTTAATCAAAGCAGTTCTTCAGTCCATGCCTTTATACCTTTTCTCAATTCTGGCAGCACCGAAGTGGGTGCTCAAGGCGATCAAACAACTACAGTGCAATTTCCTATGGGGAAGCAAGGGGCCAAATCGAAAGTGGGCTTTGGTTAAATGGGAGAAAGTTTGTCTTCCTAAAAATGCAGGAGGCATTGGGCTAAGAGATCCAGAACATAGCAATATGACAATGGGGGCAAAAATTTGGTGGAAATGGCTTACAAATCCAGAAACACCTTGGGCGGCCCTGTGGACAGCGAAATATGCCAGAAATTTGCCCTTAGAGGAGCGAATTAGAATGTCAGAAGTCAGTAAGGGCTCAGTTATTTGGAACTCAGCCATTAAACACAAAGATTTAATTCAAAAGCACAACTTTTGGGAGATAAAAGATGGACTTACGACAAGGTTCTGGGAAGATTCATGGCAGCAGCTCCCAAACCTCAAAAATATCATTCAGGGCATCTCAGACCGAGATATAAACCATCATGATAAAGTGAGTCACTTCTGGAGATCACATATTGACCAAGAACATAGGGAGTGGAAAGACGCCAATCGTATCTTACCTTCCAGTTCGGAGCAAATTCAACTTTCTCTATATGCAGAACTTCAAAAACGCAAAATTCTAAAGTTGGCCGGTATGGATACGCTAAGATGGGGATATGAGGAAAAGGGGACCTTCACAACTAAAGAAGTCTACCGCATCATTATCAAAGATAAGCTATGGGACAAGATATGGAACCCTCCTATCTGGCCGAAGGTTTCAACCTTTCTATGGCTTCTTTCACATAACATAATTCTCACATGGGACAACCTCCGGAAAAGGAATTTCATTGGTCCTTCTATTTGTCTCAACTGCAAACAGGACGAGGAATCAGCTCTTCATATTATGCAAACCTTCCCGCTAGGAAGGAAACTGTGGGACAAGGTCACATTCCGCTGTCGGAAGGATGGGAGAGTGCTGGGGGATCTTAAAAGTACACTGCGCAACTGGACACAAAAGCCTTATCAAAGCAATCTTTTAAACACTCTTTGGCAAATTACACCAGGATTCCTTATGTGGAATATCTGGAAGGAAAGAAACAGGCGGATCTTTAAAGATCAATCAATGACGCTGGAGCAGATTTGGAAAGGGATGCACCATAACATCCAAGAAACTTTATCCCTAAAATGTTGGTCCCAAGAGGACTTTCCCTCTACTCTGCAGGAACAAGCTATATGGAACAACTGGAAGATTCAGCTACAGAACCTAATTTCTTCTAAAGAAAACACACCCAGACATCAAGAGACCTCATTCAGTTGGACTCCACCGCTTAGCAACATGTTTCAACTCAACTTTGATGGGGCGTCGAAAGGAAATCCTGGAAAAACGGGATTTGGGGGAGTCATTAGAAGTCACCAGGGCAACCCTCTTGTCACCTTTTTTGGTTCAATTGGTTGGAATACTAATAATGTTGCGGAATTGGAAGGATTATGGAGAGGGCTTATCATAGCGCAGAACCAACAGCTCCTTCCTCTTATAGTGGAAGGGGACTCCCAAATCATCATTAACATGGCCTCAAAGCTTCAACAGGGCTCCTCGGTCCATAAGGTCAGTAGCAGTTGGAGACTGGCCACTCGACTTGAACTACTTCAACAATGGCTTAGTAATAACCAAGCCATCTCCTTCAAGCACATCAGAAGAGAAGGGAACAAGCTGGCAGATTTCCTTGCGAATTTAGGAGTGGACAGTGGAAGGGAATTCTTTGAAGGTTCAATTCATGGCATAGCTTCGGAGAACCAACTTTCCACCTTTCATTCGATAGCTACAAGAGATATGCAGGCAAGGGAGGATCCACACCCGGATGCGGGTGTCATTAGGAGGCATTAACTAGGTGTTAGTAATGAAGCATGCGCAGTCGGCAGCTGGCAAGCTTTCAGGTGAAGCTGGACGAGGAGAGGACGGTTTTAATGGTTTCCTCATATCCCCATCTTAGCGTATCCATACCGGCCAACTTTAGAATTTTGATTTATCTAAATTACCCCCGGACGACAATCTGATGGAGGTGAAAGACGGGGTAATGGTCACCTGGGAGCGCGCCCCGGATCTGGTCAACAAAAACATTCAGGATGAACCCAAGTAAGTTCCAGCCTTTTTGCTTGCAGCTACGGGATAGCAATCTAGTTTTGAATCTCCAGGAATCACGGTTAATCTCAGAGGGGCTGTTACAGAACAATTCCAGCTGAAGCAACTCATATGCAGGATTTTTGCTCGGGCTCTCCTCTCATGTAACCATGCTATGTATAGTCATCAGTCTGATACTGGTTAGTTTTGGGTCCTTTTTAAGATGTTCAAGCTTTTTGGCTATGACCACAGCTTCTGTAGATAGACAGAATAACAGTTTTTGTAAAAGTTTCTTGACAGAGGGATTGCTATGGCTCCCTCAGAGGTTTAATCCTCTCTGTACATACTCTTTTTCTTTTTAATATTAATAGCTTAGTCTTTACCCCAGAAAATATATATATATATATATATTTATTATATATATAATATATTATATATATAGATATGTTTTTATTTATTTAAGTTGTTTATTTTATTATTATATATAAGTTATAATATTAGGTTATTAAGATAAAAGTTAGGATTTTTTTTGTTGTAAATTATGCTAATTCTATTATGGTACAAAAAATTCAGAAAGTTACAACGAGGTGGACCTCTGATAGCACCATCCTACAGAGATGGATTTTGTAGCAATGATAACCATAACCAGCCAGGCATTTGTCCTTCCCCAGGATTGGGAGACTTGCCTGCTGTTACAAAACTTTGACAGTGAGGAGAAAAGACCTGAAACCCAACTATTTTCCGACATACAGACTCTTAACCATAACCCAGAACCCCCAGACTGACTCAAAACATAATCCTGGACACTAGATTCCGCCATTGACATCGCATATATAAGCATAGCATAAGAACTGTGGTTGTGCAGCTGTGGACAACGCACCAACCTTACATATCGAAAGAGCACTGAAAAAGAGGCACGTGATTACCCAACAGAGAAACAAAAGACATTGCCATACCTGTCGCCCGTTAACCCAGAGAACCGGTTCAGTCATCCACAGAGGTTGATGGCACCTCTTCCACCACTCGGCAAGCATATGGATCCGGCTCGCTTGAATCGGTGTGAGGCGCATCATCTTCTGCAGGTGCGCTTGGACTGGCGACGACTCCCGCTGATGCTTCTGCCGCGTGGTGCTGCCCCTGTTCTGGAGCTGGAGGCAGAATTGCAGGTCTGACCCTCTGTGCAGGTGACAAGGGTGGCTGTTCCAGAATTGGAGCCGGAGGCCTGTGTTCCGCTGCTGCTGGTCCCTGAACCTCATGCTCACATTTTTCAATCTTGACAGACACATAGTATGTGTCGGAATCCAGAAGGCAGGGAAAGCTGAAGCGGGAGGAGGGATGGAAGCTGTGATTGCAAGCCGGGGCTTGAGCTTGTCCTGGTCTTCTTCCGCGTCGGCGACGAGCACTGTTTGCATCGTCCGACAGCGAATCAGAGGAACGAGGGATGGAGGCACGACCTCTCGCCCCTCCCCGAGACCCTCCACGGCGGCAACTTGCGCGAAGCCTTTCCTTAGGCATTGCAGACCGGGGTGGACACAGAGGAGGCTGGAGCGATGCAGAATGGATTGGGAATTATGCAGCGGAGGCGTAGAGGCACGGGAACGCCAGAGGGCACAGGAAATTGCAACAGAAGGCACCGGAAATTGCAGGAGGGGATTGCTACGGCAGAACTGAACAAACCAAAGCGCAGACCAAGGAATGACTGAAGGCCCAGGTAAGAAGGCAGGACGAGGCTTGATCGCAGGCCACCAGCAGCTGCGATTAAGCACAAAGAGAGGGGAGGGAAGTGCTGGGAGCCTGCTTGCTTCGTCGTCGCTCCTGTCTCTCGGAACCTGCCACAACACAGAGTTACCAGACCAGTCGTAAACCCAGACAATCCACAAACAATACATTACCTCGCTGTAGTCACTATCATTATAAGGAGGAGACCTGCGGCGTGCCATGTGCGAACCAGAACTCGTCATAAGTTTCCCGGAGGGCGGAAATGCAGACCTCGCGCGAGGAGGGGAGGACGTATCAGCTCGAATGCCGCGGAGGAAGTGTCTGGAGGGTGTATTAACGCCGAGAGTTAAATGCCGGTGACAGGTGGCGGGCCTGGGCTGCCACTTGCCCAGTGGGAAGCCCGCTCCCATGCTATTATACCATGCTTGCACCCGCATCCGGGGGATAAAAGTTAGGATTAATAAAAATAAATAAAATAATTTAATATAATTTAGGTTGTTAAGTTAAAGTTTAAATATATAAATATAATTAGGTAAAAATAATAAATAAATAAAACACTTTTAATGGTTAGTAATTTTTTTTTTTATTGTTTATAAATAAATATATGTATATTATATATTTTTAAAGTTATATATTAGGTTAAAGATAAAGGTTAGGATTGATAAAATATATAAATAATTTTAGTGGTTAGGTTTAAAAGTTTTTTTTTATTTTTAATTTATTTATTATTAATATTATATATAATATATATTTAATTTAATAATATTAGGTTGTTAAGTGATGAGAATTTTCATTATATAATTTTAATGGTTAGTTTAAAAAGTATATTTATTTATTTATTATTCATTATTGTTAGGTTAATATTTAAATTAATAATAATTTTAAGGTTAGTTTAAAAAGGTATTTATTTATTTAATTAATTATTATTCATATTATTAATATTATATATTTATTTTAATATTATATATATTATATATTCCATTTAATTATAATATTAGGTGTTAAGTTAAAAATAAAAATAATAAAATAATAATAATGATTAATATAAATAAAAATATTATTATATATATAATAAGAGCTCAAAAAACGAGGAGGGGGCAGAAAAACCGACTAAGAAGAGAGTGTTGGAATCAAACACCTATTGATTTTCCAGCCATCATCTCTATTGAGATTGCTCGGCCTCTTTTCAATCTCAATAGCTTCCCTAAATTTACGATGATGGAACTGAACAACTTTGGCAACAACCTTGGCGTCCTCAATACACACCTGATGCTTGGTCTTTTCCACATGCTCTGCTAATGCTGAAGACTTGGATCTCCCATGTCTTAGGTTGGCCGCATGTTCGCAGATCCTTTGATGGATGGAGCTCCCTGTTTCCCCAATATAGGGGTTCCACATGAACAAGGGATCAAGTAGACACCCTTCATGTCCTTAGAGTTAGCGGGATCTTTCACCGATCGAAGGGAATTGCGAATGGTGTTGAGGGGCCTAAAGGTTGAGGGAATATCATACCTTTTAAGGATCTGAGCAATCTTGTCCGTGGTTCCTTGGACATAGGGAAGATGGACACCTAGACGACGCTCTTTTGGCTCTTTCTTAATTAACGCATTTTTAGAGGCTTTACGGAGAGCCTTCTGACCTAGGCGCCTACTATATCCATTCTCCACAAAGAAATTAAGGAGATGGGATCTCTCCTTATCAAAGCTCTCACAATCAGAGATCCTAAGGGCACGAGTAGCGAGGGTGTTAAGAACACCCAACTTCTGAGCAGGGAAATGATGGGAATCAACATGAAGATACTGCTCAGTATGCGTTTTCTTTCAAAACACAGAGTGGGAGAGATAGCCATCCTTATTCCGAGATATGAGAATATCCAGGAAAGGGAGGCAACCATTGACCTCTTTTTCCATGGTGAACTTAATGGCAGAGGACCGGCTGTTGAGGTGATTAAAGAAACGATCCAGCTCCTCAGGGCCATGGGGCCAGATGACATTAGTGTCATCCACATACCTTTTCCAAAGCTTGGGAAGAAGACGAGCTGAGGATAAAGCTTTGGCTTCGAAATCTTCCATAAAAAGATTCGCAACAATAGGGGAAAAGAGGGGAACCCATGGCAACACCACAAGTCTGTTCAAAGAACTCACCCTCGAAACAGAAGAACGTGGAAGTGAGACAGATCTCCACCAGATGCGCGGTATCGGGATCTGTTAGGCGATAGATCACTTCCAAGGCCTCCTTTATAGGGATGCAAGTATAAAGGGAGACCACATCAAAGCTGACGAGAATATCCTCGGGGCTAAGCTTAATATCCTTAAGCTCCTTAATAAAGGATGCAGAGTCTTTCACGAAGGATTCAGTGCGGCCAACCAGGGGCTTAAGTTTAAGGGCAAGGAACTTAGCCAGATGATAGGTTGGGCCGCCAATGGTGTTGACAATAGGCCTCAGAGGGGCCCCTTCCTTATGAATCTTTGGTAACCCATAGATCCTAGGAGCAATGGGACTGCTTTCAATGAGCTTGTGGAACAGGGAACTCACTAAATTATTAGATTTGATTGCTAGAGCCACTGTCTTAGAAATCTTCTTCAGAGGGTTCTTAGGCAGTTTTTTATAACTGTCACTATTGTGGAGATGATCTAGCATCTTCCTCCGGTAATCATCCTTGTTAAGGATGACCGTAGCTCCTCATTTGTCTACCTTCAGAACGACAATATCTTTGTTCTGATTTAAGGATTTTAGGGCAGAGAATTCCTCATTGCTAAGGTTCTTCCGAGGGGGCTTAGCCTTTCTAAGGACGACAACACAATCCTGTCGAATAGTGTCCTTGATATTATCCGGAAGATCTCTAATCCCGTATTCCACATCGCAAATAATGTCCTCCACCGGGATTTTTCTAGGGGCAAGGGCAAAGTTTAGACCTTTGCCTAAAACACTAAAAACCGACGGGGAAAAAGAAAAGCTAGAAAGATTAACGAATTTCGAATTGCGGGAAATAACCTGGTCCACATTCAAAACCTTATTACACTGGTTACCATCATTGTTATTGCTCAAAGATTCTGTTTCATTATGATATAAAATATTATTATTAATATTACATGAAATGTTATGATTATTATTATAATTATCATTATTATTATTAGAAAAATTATTCCCAAATAGTGTTATTACCCTCATTATTATCAATATTATTATTGTTAATAAGACTATTATTAGAATCATAACAATCTTTATTATTAATAATAACGTTATCCGTATTAATATTATTCTCATTATTATGAAAATTATTAGAATTATATAGAATTTTATCATCAAAAATAGTGTTATGCGTATTAATATAATAATAATATAAATAATAATAATTATTATTATTCTTATTAAAATTATTAGAATAATATAAATTTTTGTTTTTATTATTAAAAATAACGTTATTATAATTATTATCATACCTGTTGAAATACCGAACGTTATTCAAATTAAAAGAAACGGACCTATTCCTAACATTGTCCCTATTATTATTATAATACTTACTGCGAAACGGTGGACTTGGACCATCGACAACAGATGGACCAGCCGGTCTACTCCCCATGGAAACCTGAGGCGGACATTGATCCAATGACGGAGAGACAACCCTTCCTCCTCCCTTGTCAACGCAATCATAGATATCGACCTTCGAACAATCACGCACACGTTGAAATGGAGACCCACGGGCCTGTTTTTGCAGCACATCCAGACCAAGGGACGGAGAGACCAGGCATTCTCGTAGGTCAACCGCATCATCACAGTGTTTATGCTGCAACGGGGAACACGAGGGAGCCGCTAACCGAGGAGAAGATTTCCTGTTTGCCGCCAATGCATTCAGACTTGCCTCATGAAGAAGCTCCACCGAGCCAGATCACAGGTTACCAGGAGAAACTGGGGGCATACGAGTACCATCCGAATGATCAGCAACAACCATTGATGCTGGGACAGGCCCCCCTCTGCAAATCGAAGGAGAGCAAACCGAGCTGTATGGAGCAAGTTGCCTCAAATAAAGGGCAGGTTCATTTGAGATCTCCTGCGCAGGTACAACGAAATCCTCCTTAGGGATCTCCTGACTTGCCAGCACCGAGGAGAAAGATCCATTCGAAGGAATGGAAGACACCCACGACCAGAGGGCTGATATTTGAGAAACAGAAATGCGGCTCAGGGAAACATCATTCACCGATCCACATCCCGCAGATTTCTGAACTAAAATTTGAAACTTTGCAGCTTGTTTTTGTCCCTTGATCTCCTCTAAACGCAGCGATTTTAATGCGGAGCATGCATCAATTCTGGCCCACAGAGAGGGGGAGATCAAGTTCGAAAGTTCCAAGTGCAAACCCAGAAGACCCTGAGAGAATCGACAGAGTTCTCTTTTGACCCTATTAATTTCATATCTCAATAGCGTTAGACTGGCTTTTACGAACACCCCATGGTTAGAAGGAGTGTGGGGGGCCTGTCCCAGCATCGATGGCTGTTGTTGATCATTTGGATGGTACTCGTATGCCCCCGGTTTCTCCTGGTAACCTGTGATTTGGCTCGGTGGAGCTTCTTCATGAGGCAAGTCTGAATGCATTGGCGGCAGACAGGAAATCTTCTCCTCGGTTAGTCGCTCCCTCGTGTTCCCCGTTGCAGCATAAACACTGTGATGATGCGGCTGACCTGCGAGAATGTCTGGTCTCTCCGTCCCTTGGTCTGGATGTGCTGCAAAAACAGGCCCGTGGGTCTCCATTTCAACGTGTGCGTGATTGTTCGAAGGTCGATATCTATGACTGCGCTGACAAGGGAGGAGGAAGGGCTGTCTCTCCGTCATTGGATCAATGTCCGCCTCAAGTTTCCACGCGGAGTAGACCAACTGGTCCATCTGTTGTCGACGATCCAAGTCCACCATTTCGCAGTAAGTATTATAATAATAATAGGGACAGTGTTAGGAATAGGTCCGTTTCTTTTAATTTGAATAACATTCGGTATTTCAACAAGTATGATAATAATTATAATAACGTTATTAATAATAAAAACAAAAATTTATATTATTCTAATAATTTTAATAAGAATAATAATAATAATAATAATAATATTAATACGGATAACATTATTATTAATAATAAAAATCTATATAATTCTAATAATTTTCTTAATAATGAGAATAATATTAATACGAATAACATTATTATTATAATAATAAAATTTATAATTCTAATAATTGTCTTAATAATAATAATAATATTGATAATAATGAGGGTAATAATATTATTTCGGAGAATAATTTTTCTAATAATAATAATGATAATTATAATAATAATCATAACATTTCATGTAATATTAATAATAATATTTTTTATCACAATGAAACAGAATCTTTGAGCAATAACAATGATGGTAACCAGTGTAATAAGGTTTTGAATGTGGACCAAGTTATTTCCCGCAATTCGAAGGTCGTTAATCTTTCCAGCTTTTCTTTTTCCTCGTCGGTTTTCAGTGTTTTAGGCAAAGGTCTAAATTTTGCCCTTGCCCCTAGAAAAATCCCGGTGGAGGACATTATTTGCGACGTGGAATACGAGATTAGAGATCTTTCGGATAATATCAAGGACACTATTTGACAGGATTGTGCTGTCGTCCTTAGAAAGGCTAAGCCCCCTCGGAAGAACCTCAACAATGAAGAATTCTTTGCCCTAAAATCCTTAAATCAGAACAAAGATATTGTCGTTCTGAAGGCGGACAAAGGAGGAGCTACGGTCATCCTTAACAAGGATGATTACTGGAGGAAGATGCTAGATCATCTCCACAATAGTGGCAGTTATAAAAAACTGCCTAAGAACCCTCTGAAGAAGATTTCTAGGACAGTGGCTCTAGCCATCAAATCTAATAATTCAGTGAGTTCCCTGTGCCACAAGCTCATTGAAAGCAGTCCCATTGCTCCTAGGACCTATGGGTTACCAAAGATTCACAAGGAAGGGGCCCCTCTGAGGCCTATCGTCAACACCATTGGCGGCCCAACCTATCTTCTGGCTAAGTTCCTTGCCCTTAAACTTAAGCCCCTGGTTGGCCGCACTGAGTCCTTCGTGAAAGACTCTGCATCCTTCATTAAGGAGCTTAAGGATATTAAGCTTAGCCCCGAGGACATTCTCATCAGCTTTGATGTGGTCTCCCTTTATACTTGTATCCCTATAAAGGAGGCCTTGGAAGTGATCTATCGCCTAACAGATCCCGATACCGCGCATCTAGTGGAAATCTGTCTCACTTCCACGTTCTTCTGTTTCGAGGGTGAGTTCTTTGAATAGACTTGTGGTTTTGCCATGGGTTCCCCTCTTTCCCCTATTGTTGCGAATCTTTTTATGGAAGATTTCGAAGCCAAAGCTTTATCCTCGGCGCGTCTTCTTCCCAAGCTTTGGAAAAGGTATGTGGATGACACGAATGTCATCTGGCCCCATGGCCTTGAGGAGCTGGATCGTTTCTTTAATCACCTCAACAGCCGGTCCTCTACCATTAAGTTCACCATGGAAAAAGAGGTCAATGGTTGCCTCCCTTTCCTGGATATTCTTATATCTCGGAATAAGGATGGCTATCTCTCCCACTTTGTCTCCGAAAGAAAACACATACTGAGCAGTATCTTCATGCCGATTCCCATCATTTCCCTGCTCAGAAGTTGGGTGTTCTTAACACCCTTGCTACTCATGCCCTTAGGATCTCTGGTTGTGAGAGCTTTGATAAGGAGAGATCCCATCTCCTTAATGTCTTTGTGGAGAATGGATATAGTAGGCGCCTAGGTCAGAAGGCTTTCCGTAAAGCCTCTAAAAATCCGTTAATTAAGAAAGAGCCAAAAGAGCGCCGTCTAGGTGTCCATCTTCCCTATGTCCAAGGAACCACGGACAAGATTGCTCGGATCCTTAAAAGGTATGATATTCCCTCAACCTTTAGGCCCCTCAACACCATTCGCAATTCCCTCTGATCAATGAAAGATCCCATTAACCCTAAGGACATGAAGGGTGTCTACTTGATCCCTTGTTCATGTGGGACCCCCTATATTGGGGAAACAGGGCGCTCCATCCATCAAGGATCTGCGAACATGTGGCCGACCTAAGACATGGGAGATCCAAGTCTTCAGCATTAGCAGAGCATGTGGAAAAGACCAAGCATCAGGTGTGTATTGAGGAGGCCAAGGTTGTTGCCAAAGTTGCTTAGTTCCATCATCGTAAATTTAGGGAAGCTATTGAGATTGAAAAGAGGCTGAGCAATCTCAATAGAGATGATGGCTGGAAAATCAGTAGGTGCTGGATTCCAACACTCTCTTCTTAATCGGTTTTTCTGCCCCC
>APFE030629561.1:89157-129348 GCA_000404065.3 Pinus taeda
TATATTTTTTTTTTGTAAGCTTGGATGGTACTCATTCTATTACTTGATCAACAGAACATTACAGCATATCAAAAAACAGTTGAAGCCCGCCCTCTAGGGGAAACCGGGTCATAGCACCATTTATAGTTCTTAATTGCAACCCAAAAATAGTAGGTCCAAAGCCTGGTAGTCTTAGCTAAGTAAACTATGCAATCTTGAAACTTACTGAAACTATTACTAAAACTATTGCTTTGTACTACTTGCTTTTTCCCATCTTGCACATGTACAAAGCCATAACAAAAAAAATGTTTG
Organism: Pinus taeda; assembly: GCA_000404065.3. Classification (NCBI taxonomy): domain Eukaryota; kingdom Viridiplantae; phylum Streptophyta; class Pinopsida; order Pinales; family Pinaceae; genus Pinus; species Pinus taeda. Next base: position 89,449 of record APFE030629561.1, read on the forward strand.
CAGTTTCTAAACATATCTTAAATCAGTCAATGCCGCCATCAGGTTGCTGGTTCGCTGCTCCTGCTGGTCCAGAACGATCCCGATTCAGCATTTGCTGGATAGCATCCAGCTGCTCCTCCTGCTTAGTCATGGCTATACGCAGGTAGCTCAGTTCTCTGCAAATGCTTGGATCTCCCTGGGCCAGCTCCACCATCTCCTTGGCCACATGCTCCATGGCCTTGGCCATAAGCCCCTTCATCACCCAATAGATGTGTAGCGACTGCTTGAATAAAGACATACGCCCTCTGGTATGATCCGGGTTGTGAAGGAGAAAGTCCCATTCTTCCATTTCGTCATCAGATTGATTCTGCAGCGCTTCCTCTTCGAGGTATTTCATGATTCTACGCACGGCCGGATGGGAATTACGGGTGAAGGCCTGTTCAGCCCTTTGGACTCTGTGATTAACAGTTTCCCTAGGTTTTTTGCCTTTACCCTGGCGCCTGGAAGTTTCCCCTTCCTCCTTCACGGGCTCCCTCTGCCCTTTGCCCCGCTTACCAGTCAGATCCCTTTCTCTGTCAGGGGAAGTGCTGCGCTTCCGCAAGCCGTAACGACGGGCCCCTGACTCCCAAAATTCGGAATGGTCCACCCCCGCCTGCTACTTAGCTTCCTCTGCCAAGTTCTTCTGGAAGTTCAGGCGTTCACTCGCAGCTCCCTTAACCAAGTCTTCGTTCGAGTCATCCTCCACCTCCCACACCGTAAAAGGTAAATCCTTCTGCATTGTCTTCCTGTCTTTTCTGCTCCTGTTCTCCACCCCTGCATTCTGCTGCTTCTCCGCTTGTCTCCACTTCTGCCTAGTCTCCATACTGTCCGAGGGATAGATGCGCTCCGCTCTCCAATTACTGAAGGTTATGGAAGCTCTCTGCTGCCGCCCTTCTGAAACCTCCGCGCTAACCCAAAATAGAAACTCACACAATGCCTTTACAATCGACCTACCTTGAATATAAATTGGGCTCCTGCCGACGGGGTAGCAATTTTTTATGATTTTCGGATGTCGCTAGTAGCTTTCCGGTGAGCTACTGCCTTCGGCCATCACCTCGCTATTATTCTCCTCTGCTGTGGAGTCAGACGCACCGCATCCATAACCTCTAATGTTTTGGGCATTCATTACCTCGCCTTGCATGTACTTAAGCCTAACCGTCCCTCCCGCCGCCGCTGTACTGTCACCTATCTCCTGATCATACCCCCTGCAGGTTGATGTGATGATTTTACCAAAGTCCGATTGAATCATGTTTGAATTTCGGAGTCTCCACTGCCTCCTATTAATCCAGGTCACCAATCCGAGCATTATCATCGGTGGCCTGTTCATGATCTGCTGTAATGATGTCCTCCAGCTCCTTCCACTCCCTGTGTCCTTCCACAGCTCTCCACTGACTATCAATCGTGTTGCCACGTCCTCTGCAGCCCCAATTGGTCAGCCAATCCGCTGCCTGGTTGCCTTTCCTTCGAACATGACTGATGATTCGGTAGTCAATTCGTTTAATAAGCTCGGCAATTTCCTGAACAATGCCTGCAGTCCGCCAGCTTTTGGTAACTTTCTCCCATCCCCGCCCATTGTTGAGCCTCCTTAGCATGTCCACGGCAATCTGCGAATCACCTGTGATTTCCAGATTAGTGTAGCCATTCCTGATAGCAATTTGTAATCCTTGGTGCAGGGCCCAGAACTCGGCCTCATTGTTAGTCATCTGCCCTCCCCAGTCGGCAAAAATACACCTAACATGGTTATTGCTATCTCTGAATATCCCCCCAAAGCCTGCTTCGCCCGGGTTCCCCTTCGAGGCCCTGTCGAAGTTAAGCTTGACAAAGTGATCTCTTGGGTAATTGAATTTGTCCGGGCTTTGAATCCGCATATCATGGCGGGCCAAACATTTAAAGTGGACCATCTCCAGTTTTAGATTGAATTTATTCAGAATTTCTTGTTCTTCCGGGTTTGTTTTCCAGTCATCACTCTCCCATTTATCAACTAAGATAGTCTCTCTCATACTCTCAATCACCCGTTCCCATATTACCTCTGGTTCTTTATCAGAATTCTGAAAGACCCTCTGATTTCTCTCCTTCCAGACCATCCAGAGTATAAAGGTAGATATAAGATTCCAAGCCCTCTGGACGACCCTGCAGTGAAAGGTTTCCTTGCTCCACTGAAAGACCAATTCATTAAATTCTCGAATGTTAACTCCTGGTTTATTAAACATCCGTTTAGTGATCATCCAAAGTTTCTCTGTGTATGGACAATTGACCAGTAAATGATCCCTGGTCTCTTCAGCATTGTTGCATAGGTAACATCGTGAGGGGCCATTGAAGCCTTTTTTCTGAATACGATCCCAGGTAAGAATTTTATTTTTTGAGGCTAACCAAACAAAAATAGACACCTTGGGCCACCAATTACTCTCCCAAATTGATTTCCATTCCAAGTTTCTGTCATCCCTGTTTTGAGCATCTATTAGATAATAAGCCTCTTTGGTTGTGAAGGACCCTTTCATAGAGTTTCCCCACCGGAGGATGTTGTTCCCATTCCGAACTCTGATTTTCCTAGATCCCATTTCCTTCCTATAAATTTCTTGGATATCTGAATTAAGCTCCCGGTCCCAAACTATCGGGTCCTCCCACACTCTCCATCCCTCCGTCATTTCATTTACCTTCCAATAATCTCTAACCTTAGTTCTGTTTCCTTCAATTCTGTCCCAAATCTGATGGAGGTTTTGAGTGCTGTTCAGTCTTTCTCGTTGTTGCCACCTATCGTCCCAGAAGCTAGCCTCAGAGCCCCCCCAGATTTCCCAGAAAGTGTGTTTTTTGATCAAGTCTCTGTTTTGACAGGCTAATTCCCAAATAGCTGAGCCCTTAGGGGTCTCTTGTTGCCTTAGAATCTCAACCGGAGAGTTTGGCATTCTGTATTTAGTCTTCCATATTGTTTTCCAGAGATCGTTACCACCGTTGAGCCAACGCCACCACAGCTTGGCTCCCAGCACTCTATTAAGAACTTCAAGGTCCCTTAGTCCCAAACCTCCCTTCTCCTTTCTTTCTGTTAGCTGACTCCACGAGACCAGGGCCCATTTTTTCTTTTGATCAGACCTACCCCATATGAATTTTCTTATGATTTCCCTGATTTTAGCACATACTCCAGCCGGGGCAGCCATAATAGATAAAGGGTAGATAGGAATAGCTTGAAGAACCGATTTGGCTAGAACAACTCTGCCAGCAATGTTGAGAACTCTGAAGGACCAGTTTGCCACCTTGTTGCTTAATTTGTCCAAGACCCCTTGCCAGTTTCTTATCCTTTTAGATGTGAAGTCCAGCATGTTACCCAGATATTTGGTAGGTAATTCTCCTCTTTTGAATCCCAAAATCCTGATAAGATGGGTTTTGACTTGTTCCATTGTGTTGAAGATGAAGATACATGACTTATCCTTGTTGATTTCCAATCCAGAAGCCTCCGAGAACATATCCAAAACTCTTCTAAGATGTTGCACTTCTCTTACCGTTGGTTCTCCAAACAACATAATATCATCAACAAATTGTTGATGAGTAAGAGGCAGGTTGTTTCCCCAAATCTGCAGACCTTTTATCCTGTTTGCTGCTCTTTCTTGTTTGATGAAACGACCAAGGCCTTCAGCAGCTAGAATAAATAGAAATGGGGACAAAGGGTCTCCCTGTTGAATACCTCTGGAGGCATTGAAAGTTTTTGAGGGGCTTCCATTAACGAGTATAGAAAAATGAGGAGAGGAAATCAGGTTATGGATCCACGCAATCCATCTTTGGTGAAAGCCAAATCTCTCCAGAACAGTTTCCAGATATTTCCAGTTTAATCTGTCATAAGCCTTGGACAGGTCCAGTTTAATCATAATGCCCTTTTGTTTTTTAATTTTGAGAGAATGGATCACCTCCTGCGTTACAACAAGACCATCCAGAATCTGTCTGCCTTCCACAAAACCTGTTTGTTCAGCCAAGATTAAATTGTCCAAGAGGGGTTTTAATCTCTTAGCAATCAGGGATGTAATCATTTTGTAAATAACGTTGCATAGAGCTATAGGTCTAAAACCATTAGCATCTTCAAGATTATCCCCTTTAGGAATAAGAGCATAAAAGGTTGAGTTAAGAGCAAGCCATACCTTCTGGTTTATCCTTGATTCTTCCACTAGGTCCAATATCTCTTTACCCAAGAAATGCCAGCCTGCCTGGTAAAAATCCACTGTGAAGCCGTCCGGCCCAGGGGCTGTCCCTTTATTCATTGCCTTCACAACTTCCTCCAGCTCTTCTAAGGTCACGGCCCTCATTAGTGCTTTGTTCTGGTCCTCAGAGACCAGGCTGGGAATAGCTGAGGAGATCTCATGAATGGCTCTCGTTCTGTCAATTTGAGGTTCAGTTAAAATTTCCTTGTGGTGATCCACCAGGACCTGCTCAATCTCATTCTGCTCCACCACTCTTGCCCCATTTTTGTTTTTGATTGATAGGATCCTGTTTCCCTGTCTATGCTTAATCATAGCCTGGTGAAAGAATTTAGTGTTTCTTTCCCCCTCCCTTAGCCATTTTATCCTTGATTTTTGGCGCCACAAGATCTCCTCTTGCTTTTGTCTCTCCTCCAATTTTCCTATGATTACCCCCTCCCTGTTGATGCTTTCCTCTGTTCTTCCTTCCAAAATTATCTTCTGCTGAAGATCCTCCATTTCCCCTTCTAATTTTTGTTTATCTTCCAGAATGTTACCAAATTCCTCCTTGTTCCATTTTTTTATTTTACCTTTCAGCTCTTTCAATTTTAGCTGGAACGTGTGCATTTTGCATCTGCCCCGACTCGTACATTGTTTCCACCAGCCCTCAACTTTCTTGATGAAATCAGGGTCCCTCAACCAGAAAGCTTCAAATCTGAAGGGTCTTTTCCCCTGAATCCTCTTAATATCAACCTCCAATCGAATCGGCCAGTGGTCAGATCCCAAAGATGGAATGATCTTGGCCTCCACAAAAACATCTTTATTCATGATGGCTTCAGAAACTAGGAATTTATCCAATCTAGATGCAATTTGATTTTTTCCTCCCCTTCTGTTGTTCCATGTGAAGGTCCCATTAATGGTCTGGATATCAACAAGCCTAAGTTCCTCTATCATGTCGTTGAACCTGTCCATGAAGTGGTCCCTCCTCCTAATCCCTCCTTTTTTCTCTTCCAGGGATCTGATCAAGTTGAAGTCTCCACCAATGATCCAAGCAGCTTCAGGGAAAAGTCTGTGGACAGATTTGAAACTATTTATGAACTGCTCCTTTTTCCCAGGAGAAGGGGGGCCGTAGACCCCATAAATAACCACCTGTTGTTTGGTTCCTACAATCCTACCCAGCCCAGTAAGGGTTCCGCACATACTGGTCCAGTTATCTAAGATGATTTCATTAGGATTCCACAGGACTGCAATACCTCTTGCAGAACCGATTGCATCTTGCCCAATCACTTGATATTGTAGTCTGCTTTTTTCTATTATTTCTTCGAGCTGTTGAACCAAGATCTTTGTTTCCTGCAAGATCATAATACTAGGTTTCTCTTTTTTCAACTTATCCTTCATATACCTTTGTTTACCTCTACTGTTCAAACCCCTAATATTCCAACTGATAACTATCATTTAAAACTTTTTGTATGAGGGGAAGAATACCTCCGACAGAGGTATCACCTTACCTGAGTTTATCAATACTTCTCCCACCGTCTGGATAGTTTCACTCATTGGTTTCCGGCCTCTTTTTCTGCTGTTTTTGCCAGAGCTGCCCATTCCTTTATCTTCATTGCCCTGCTCACTTTCTATCATAGCTGTATTGTCCGGGGGTTCTCCTTTTTTCTCCTTGTATTTTTGAAAGACTTCCTTATATAGCTGTTTTTGTTTTTCAGGTATGAACCTGCTGTCCAGATACTTCCATTCCTGGAGAAGCCTTCTCATGATTTTCTCCTCTTCTGCTTCGTTTTCAGGCGGGTTTTCCACTTCCATCTGAGATTCCAGTTCTGTTTCTATTGACTTCTCCTCCGGTTGTTCTCTGCTTTTTTTGCTTAAATTTGTTTCTTTTCCTTTCTCGTCTCCAGCTATTTCCATGGGTGTGTCCTCTGGGTCCTCATCGTCTTCCAGGTTTACTTCATATTCTTCATTTTCGCTATGCAGTGCCTGAAATTTGTTTTGATTACTTGTTTGGCTGGGTTTCTTTTGAGATTGAGTCTTTGGTCCCTCTTTATTCTGCTTCTTCTTCCTTACTACCTGCTGAAAGCCTCTCTCCGGGTCCTCCATTCTCTCAGTACTTTTCTGTAGGTTCGCCTAGCTTTTTTTGGATTCTTCCTCTTTATTCAGTGGGCACTGCCTGTATAAGTGGCCATATTCATGGCAAATGCGGCATCGGAAAGGAATATGTTCGTAATCAATTGGCTGCTTCCAGATTGCATCATGATACTCTACTTCGACATTTTCCGGGAGAGGATCTGACAGATTTATGTAAACACAGATTCTCGCATAAGCATTGTATTTACCTCGTTTCGTAGCCTCTGCAATTTTAACAAAGCTCCCAATCGTGTTGCCAATTCCCTCCAGGATTTCAGGGTCCTAGAACTCATCAGGAAGCCCAAACAGTCTGACCCAGACTGGTGCATCAAGCATTTTTTCCTTTTCGGGGTTGTATCTCTCTTCCCAAAATTTCATGAACAGGCCTGCATTGTTCAAGAAATATGGTCCCTCCTCAAAGATCCTATTCTTATCTTCCAGGTTGGAAAAGATCGCTATGAAAAAACCTTGGGCTCCAAGTTTGAGATCTACCTGTCCCCTAGGTCTCCATCTCTGGTCGATCCATCTGTAGAGTTCCCGCTTAGAAGGCCAATACCCAACAAACCTACATATTAAGGCATGGTCTCTCATGTAGCAGTTATATTCTTCCAATTTGTTGTTGGGAACGACATACCTTGGCTGTGTTTGAGCCCTAGGTAGGCATTTTCCTCTCATTCTTTTCTGCCACAGGTTGCCCATTACTGGGGCATGACTTTTCTTCTCAGTGTGCTGTTCTCCTCTTGTACTCGTCTCGCCTATTACCACGTTTTTGAAGGAGGGGATCTCTCCCCCCTCCCTTGGCTCTCCCATTTCGCTCAGGGCATTATCTGGGATTTAAAATTCCGTTTTCTGTTGAAATCTCCTAAAATAGCCCTACCCTGTAGCCTAGAAATCACTGACAAACTGCAGCCCCGCTGCCCTCCTCCCTGCTCCGACCTGACTGCTGACCGATCCGACAGCTACGTCTCTGCAACCCTGCAAACCCTCATCGCCCGCTCCGCCCGCGCAAGGTTCATCCAAGTTCCTTCTCGTCAACTTTAATATATATGTATATATTATTATAATAAACAATTTAATAAATAAATAAATAAATTACTAACCATTAAAAGTATTTTATTTATTTATATATTTTTACCTAATTATATTTATATATTTAACTTTTATTATATTTATATATTTAACTTTTAACTTAACAACCTAATATTATAATTTTAATTGGAATGTATATATATATATAAATTTAATTAAATAATAAATTACTTTTTAAACCTAACCATTAAAAATTACTTATTTGTTTATATATTTATCCTACTTATTCTTTTAAATAAATAAATATTATATATATATATATATATATATATATATATATATATATATATATATAGATTGTTTATATATTTTTTAACTAAACTTTATTCTTTTTAAATAAAATAAATATTATATATATATATATGATAATGATTATTAATAAAATAAATAAATATTTACTTTTTTAAACTCAACCATTAATTAAAAATTATTATTAAATTATGAAAGAAACTTCTTGTCCACTTAAACAAACCTAATATTATTTAATATATATTATATGAATGATTATTATCATTAATTATTAAATTAACAAATAAATTATCTTTTTATACTAACCACTAAAATTATTTTATTTATTGTTATTATCCTAATTTTTAATTTTTAATAACCTAAATATTATAATTAATTAATTATATATATATATATATATATATATATATATAAACAATTTAAATAAATAAATAAATTACTAACCATTGGAAGTATTTTATTTATTTATATATTTTTACCTAATTTGACTTATTTCCAGAAATAATAATAATAAAAATAGTAATAATATTAAAATAATTTGACCTGAGTCCTAAGGTCAAAATTAGTCGTTATCAATTTAGCCATTGGAGTCTCTGCTCAGACTATTTAACATGCTAAGCTGGATCTGTTTCTTCAACTTGTCCTGACGATGAACCACACTGGTTGGTTCGAAACGCGTCGACAAATGTGTGTCTACATGTGATTTACGCCGAAGTTATTCTTTCAACTATTATGGATCACAAAAGCCTCAATTCAACTATCTTCATCTTTCTTTTTGATTAGTGCTTCTACACCCTTCACATCTTTTGGGTCATGTCCCAATCCAATAATTATTTCTTCTAAAGATTTTATTTTGTTATATTTGATCTGTGAGGAGGCTTTCTCCAGCTGTAATTGGGCAATTGTATTATTCAGAGAATTCTCCAGTCTTTGGACCATTATAGCCTTACCAGTCAGTGAAGAATAAATCATTTCTCCCATTTGTTTGTGCAACTCAATCTGGTCCAAAGAATGAATGTCTGATGCCATGACTTCAAAATTGTTTCTGAGATAGTCTGTTGTTGATTGAGGCTATGGTACTTTAGGTTTAAAGTAACTCATTATCATTTTTCCCTCTTTGATGTCATAGGCTAACATCAGTCTGTTTTGATTGATGGGAGCCATTTTCAAATATTGGTTGTAAACCTGAAGCCTCAATGGATCATTTCTGGCTTTTATTTCTGTAATTTTTTTCTTGATATCTAAGGAATTTTTCCCTGCTGGCCTGAAAGATGATACCTCTGCACTTTGTTTTCTTTCTAGCTCTTATCTCTATGAGCTAGTGGATGTTCCTCCCACTGGAAAAGTTTGTTGGCTATCTACTCGCTCTCTCCTCTGGCTATCTGTAGTCTCTTCAAAAAATTCCTCCTCTGAAAGGGGATTTCGTCTTTGCCTTTTTGTACCAGGCTATCCTGAAGGTCCACTGGCAAGGGTAGTTGTTTCCCTGTCTCTCTTTTTATTTCTTTCCTCCTTTAGAGGAGTTTGCAAAATTGGAGTTTCTCGCAAATTGCCCTAAATGGAAGGAGTGTGTATTTGGGCCTGTTCCTTGGAAGTTTCTAGCTGTTTTGACATTGTAGATTGCTCTGTAGCTTGAGTACTGGTCTCTAGTTCCTTGCTTTTTAATGTTCCTGTGGCTAGTGTGTTGGTTTCCTATGAAGGTTGTTGAGATGTTCCAGCAGTAGATGCACCAATTCCTGATCTTTGTACCTTCCCAAAAGAATCTAGGTCAAGTGTTTTCTCAAGATCTCTCATAACATTCTCAATATTGACCTATTCACTATCATTTTCTACTAGGGTCCCTTCCCTCCATTCATTCATATTTGCAAATTGTTCAATCTCTGGAATCCTATGGTGAATGTATGGTCACAATCTATTCTTCATTCTTCTATCACAGATAAAGCTATTAGGGTCATATGGTATCCATCCAAAACTTTTGTGTAACTTAAGATAATCTTCTAAAATTCTTTATGCTTCTCTCCAGGCCTCCCTAGTGTTGTAGACAAAAGGGCCTAGTTGATTCTTGATTCTAAGCAGAGCTTTCTTCTTGGCATTATAAAAATGGATTAGGTCTGCATTTATCATTTTCCTGAAATATTTAAATGCAAAGAGTCTCATTGGAACATAATTTGGTAGCTTAAAAGGGCAGAGCTCACACCCATATATCCTGATTTCTATATTGTTCTTGTATAGATGCCAATCGCCTATCATGTACTGCTTGGAAAGCCGAAGGATCTTCTTAATATCACCACTGATCCTAGGAGGGGAAACTCCTGTCAATAAGGTGGTTGCTGAATGAACAAATTGATCAATGAACTCCTTAACCCATTATAGGAGTAAGGGGACTCAAAATATGCATGGAATATGGGACTCCAAAAAATGACAGACCTTCGATTGCCTTTGGTGTCAAGTTTCATGACAGGGAAAGGAAAGGTTTCTGACTAATAATACAACATGAGATGATATATAAAGGTGGTATACTTGAAAACTCCTTCATTGTCCAATCTCAAGAACTGGTCATGAATCTTGTTCGCAATGTAGGAGGCATAATCAATCTTAACAGCAGGGAGCTATCCAGGAGTAAAAATTGACAACAACAATAAGGTTACCTCATCAACATATTCACTAGTGTTGAAATCCATAACTAAAGATATCATGTCAACAATAATTCTTCCCACATCTATAAAGAAAGTTTGCAGATAAGGAGGTGGGCCCTTGAGTTGATATTTCTGTAACATGAACGTTTGACAGATGTGGTTCAGTTCTGACTGAGACAATTGAGTGGATTTCTCAAGTAAATATCCCATAGAAATGGGATTGAGAGCTTGACTAAAGTGGAATTGCAACATTTCGTTGATGGATTAAGAAGTTATTGGGAAAATGACTGTTTGGATTGGGGATATAACTGCTCTGAGATTAGGGTCATAATTGGCCTGGCATTTATGCATTATATCAGGGAAAACATGGACTCAGGGGAGAAAATACATAAGAAGGTTAGATTCCCATATTCCTAAGATGTCAGAGCCATTCAGATAGTTGTCTCTAGTTTGGCAAATGACTTTAAGGTGGTTTTTATTAGTGGATAAGTCTTTTATCTGGAAATATTTATCCGCAAGAGGAAAATAGTCTAAATCTTTATGAGGAGCATTCATGGGTGCAACATTCAAAGCCACAGGGATTTCCATTTCTAGTTCTTGTGGATTTAGAAAGGGACTTTCAGGTTTTCTTTAAGAAATGGGCAAAAAAAAGGTGTGGAAACTTATATGGTGAAACAGAGACTGAATTTGTACTAAATTTGGGTCCTTTTATGTGGAATTGCAGTGTAAAATGTGAACTTATAGGGTTTCAGCGGAAATTGGATAAATACCTGCGTTCGGGGAGTGTACAGTGCAATAACAGGTTCTGGTAGTGCTAACAGGTTTCAAGTTGTGTCGGCTGCAATTTTCTTAGCAAGGTGGCGGTTGGAAACCTCAGATAGTTGACTTAAACATTCTTTGTACGGGAGCACAGGTTTGCAGTACAGAACAATGAAAATGACATTCGTTTTTTTTATTAACAAATTCAAGGTTGGCAGGGGGTTTTGGTTTTCAGGCAGATGATGTATGTGGGAGTGAAGTGACGTTTTGTCGTATGCGGGAGAGCGGTAAGCGGTTTCATATCGCCTCGCTTTTGGGGATGGGCGGTAATTAGCCTCAGACCAACGATTCCACAGGATGCTTGACACGTGGCGGAGGCACTATGCAGAAACCGCTTGGTGATCACGTAGTCACCAAGGGTCGTGCGATATCATTAATAACCGTCGGATGTGGAGAGTGAGATCAGACAGCTGATGGGAGGCACAATGTGACGGGGTTTAACAGGCCCAACACAATTAAGAATTAATTAATCGTATCGGAGTTGTTGTAAATGGACGGGGAGGTTCTTAATTAACCGTGAGGGTTATTTAATCCCGATTAATGTGACGTGGAATTGGGCTGTTAACTTGTTACAGGGTAACCAGTTAATCTCGATTAAAATGTATTTATCGTTATAACTAACCAATAGGGGCAGGATATATAGTAATTTGAAGATTTTTAATAATTTAAATAATAAGGGAAAAGGGTGAATATGTACGGGATTTATATAATATAAGTTAGAAATTAATATGAAAAATGTAATGAAAAAGCGCTAAGTAAAAACATTAGAATTGTGCATTGAACTTAGGCTTAATTTGAAAAAGGGGTTTTTATGTGATATTGTGTATTTTTCCTATTTTACTTAGGAAAAGACTTATGAAGTTGAATAAATGATTTATGGATGGTTTTAAGCACTTAGGCTTTTTTAAATTATTGGGCCGAGGGTACGGTCCCTCCAAAAGCCAGAGAAATGCTCTGAGCCCCTCCAATTTAGCAAATACCTTAGCACTTAGGGGAAATTAATGAATAATTAGGGAAAATGAGAAGGGGAGTTAATTATTCTGACTTTGCTTTGCTTGAAATTCTTTCAATGTACTGCATGCCTTGGCCTAGTGATGAAAGTGATAATTAGACACATTTAGAGATATCATTCATCACATATGATTCTGCAACATAAACTACCTACCCTACCTACTTTACCTAGCATTTTTAATTCTTTATTTGGGTGCACTTAAACTGGTAAACCCTTATCAAATCTTCCTTTTCTTTTACATGGAAAAACCTATCTAAGTCTGCACTTATTACATCCAAGGGCTCAGATTAAACTGTTGAGCTCCTTTTTTTACTCTACCTATCTACTTATCTACCAAGACTATATTGTTTGGTCAGATATTTATTCTCTATTTCTACAACATAAAATTGAAAAATGAATTAGCCAAGTTTAAACAATTTGACTATTCATTAATTGTGGCATAAGTGACAAACTGCACACAATTGTTTATTACACAAAGCGAAAAAGTAGTGGCATTTAGACTTGCACACTTTCCTGGTCTTTCTTTTGGTTGGGGTTCATTTTCTTTTATTTTTTCGGCCATTTTTATTCTTCTTACCCTTTGATTTTTATTTTAGGATATACCCTCTTTACATTTTTTAAATTTTTTTATTTTTTGAAAATATGGAAAATCTTTGAAACAAGAAAAGGTATGAACATATTACAGAGCTCATCAAGTCATGCATGACATAAGACACCTATTGGTATAGGGGCCTAATAGTGGCTCCACTTGGGGATGGCTTTTCCTAGTGAAAAGTCAAGAACAATAGATTAGATGGCCTCTGAATGACTTTGACTGTGTTTTGCAATCTTCTGAAGCTTAGGGCCTTCTCTTCAGGGTTCAACTTCTCAAGTTATTGTCCAATCCAACAGTGACATTACAAAGGATATAGTATGTACAGGTTAATCATCATGGTAAACTTAATAGGTAGGATCAAAGTAATGTTTTATCATTTGACCATTGACTGGTCCTTCTTCTAATGTTGTGCCATCCAACTTTTTCAAATAATATGTATTGTTTCCTTATAGAGCCTGGATAATGTATGGACCTTTCCATAGGAATACAAACTTCCCATGTTTCCCTTTGTCCTCTCTTCTGGAATTCCATCTTAGCACTTTGTCTCCATGATGGAAATCTTCTACTTTAGTTCTTCTATAAAATGTCTTCTTGAGCTTTTCTTTCCATATTTGGGATCTTTGGTACACCTCCTCTCTGGTTTGCTGTAAATTTATAGTCTGATTAATTCTCCTTTGGATATCATTGGGTTCTACTTGAGGTTCATCGAGTAGTTTCATAACAGGAACTCCTAATGATGAAGCAAATACTGCCTCCATGCCATCGACTAATTCATAAGGACTAGTGCCAATGGATTTCATGGTAGTAAGTATGTCTGCCCATAGTGCATTTATCAGTTTTTTATGCCAAGTCTTTTTATTTTCTTCCAACAATTTTTTAATGATATTTATGAGACTCTTGTTGGAGGATTCAGCTAGTCCATTTCCTTGTGGATAATAGGCTTTGGAATGGCCTAAGGTAATGTGGTATTTATTACAAAAACTGATCATCTTTCTTGATTTAAAAGTTGCAGCATTGTGAGTTATGATTTTTATGGGGCAGCCAAATCTAGATAATATGGTGGTTACTAGGAAACCTATGATCATTGTATATGTGGCTTGTCTGGAAGGTATGGCCTCTATCCATTTGGTAAAATAATCAGTGGTCGTAAGGATCCATTTATGTTGGCCAGAGGAGGGAGGATGAATTTCTCCAATGAAGTCAAGACCCCATTGTTCGAATGGTTTTTCAGTAAAGATGGGTTTCAGGGGTAAAGGTAATAGTTTTCTTTTTCCCTCAAAAATTTGGCATTTATGGCAAAAGGTGACAATTTTTTTCACATCAGCAAACAAGGTTGGCCAATAAAAACCAGTCGTTAAGATATTATCTGCAGTCGGTTTCCAGTAGAGGTGTCCATCACAGTCTCCTGCAAGAAAATCTTGAAGTGTCTTGTGATCTTCATTCTTTAACAAACAATTTAATAAGATTCCTTAATTATTTTTCGAAAAAAGAGCACTATCTAAAATACAAAACTTTAGAGCTTTCATCTTTAAAAACCTACTTTTTGTTCTGGATAACCCTGGAGGAGCCTGCAGGTTTTGTAACACATAAATTATATCAGCGTACCAAGGTGAATCTGAAAAGGCCTGGCTGATTTGTGGGGTTGCCATCTCCTATTCTTCATCTAGTTCATTTATATCCAGGGCTTGACAATTGGTTTCTACCATGATTTTGGCCAATCCCTTTCCTTTTATCAGTTTAGTAGGTTTTATTTCAATATATTATTCTAAAATGGTAGCAATCAATTTACCTCTTTTGCGCTCAATTCCATCCTGGGTCAGGATGTCCTTGATAACAGTGTTTGGTACATAGGCTACCACATGAGAATACAATATGTAAACTCTAAAGTCCTTAATTCCTTTAACAAGTCCAAATGCCTGTTTTTTTATGATTTTGTATTTCAGTGATGCATCTCTAAGTGCTTTACTAAAGAAGGTTATAGGTTTTTCACATCCTTGGTCGTCCTTTTGTAGTAAAACAGCTGCTATAGTGTGCTGTGAGGCGAAAGAAAAAATTATGAAATCTCTATCAAATTGGGGACTTGTAAGAACTGGTGTTTTGGTCAAAGCCATTTTAATTTCTTCAAATGCTTGTTTGGCTTTAACTGTCCATTTAGTACTTGAATCATTTTTTAACATATCATTAAGCAACCTAATTAGTTCTGCTAAGTTAGATATGAATCTCCTCAAAAAATTTATCTTTCCTAAAAAGACTTGAAGTTCCTTAATGCTTCTAGGATGAGGTATCTGTAAAATTGCTTCTATTCTAGCAGGGTCAATTCGAATACCATCCTTGGAAATGATGTGACCTAAGAGCTTACCTTCTTCCAAGCTAAATAAGGACTTCTTAGGATTTAAAAAGATACCATATTTTCTGCATTTAAGAAATACTTGTCTGAGATGGTCCAAATGCTGCTTATCTAACTTGTACAAAACAATTAGGTCGTCTAGATATATGACAAGAAAATCGTGAATCTCTTTAGCAAACGTAATATCCATTGCTCTGTGGAAAGTATCTCTTGCATTATTAAGCCCAAAAGGCATTTTAATATACATAAATGTGCCCCATGATGTGGTAAAGAAAGTTTTTCTTGAGCATCAGGGTGAACTAGAATATGGTTATACCCTGAAAATCCATCCAAAAGTGAAATCCTAGAAGCTCCCACTACCCTTTGCAAAATGTGATCCATCTTAGGTAAAGGATAATTATCTTTTAAAGAAACTTTGTTCACATTTCTCAAGTCTACACATAGTCTTATTTCACCAGTTTTCTTCCTAGTAGGTACTAAATTAGATACCCACTCTGAAAATCTTATAGGTGCAATTATCCATGTCTCATACATACGTTTAATCTCTTTCTCAATCAGTGGTAGTAATATAGGGTTGATTCTTCTGAGTTTATGTTGGAATGGTTTATGGTCTTCTTTCAAAGGTATGGTATGTTGAATTATTGAGGTATCATATGATTTCAAATCCTCATAACTCCAGGCGAAGACATCCTGGAATTCTCTCATGAGTTCAACATATTTTAACTTTTGATCAAGAGATAAGGACTTTGATAGTTTTACCATTTTTGGATTTTCTTTTGTTCCTAATTTATACTCTTCAATGTTTGCCTTTAGTGGTTCCATCTTTGGTTTCTTAGAAATGTCATTGGAGTCAAAGAGGTCCTCTAGAGGAGTTAATCCCTTAGGCAAATGGTTATCTTTTAGATTAATGACCTCTATTTCTTCTTCATTTATCTCATCAAGGTCCATCTGTTTTAAGTCTTGAACTTCCTGTTTGGAGAAAGTTGTGGGATGAAGCATTTGAATTGAACTTTCTTCTACCATGTTGGAATCTACCTCATCTATCTGTTTAGTAGCATCAATATATATGTGACTGTGAGAAAATTCTTTATCTAAAGTTAGAAAGTTATTAATTTTCTCATCATTTTCGAAAACTTGTCAGTTCTTTAAATTGTCAGGGATAGCTAGCCTATTAATTTCAGCAGTGAACTAGTGATTTGGCTCGAAAGGTAATTTACAAGTACTGGCAAATGTGGCCAGACTGTGAGCATGTAAGTTATGCTTTCTAGATACTACTGCAAGTTGAGTTTCCAAGAAAATATTAAGAATCTCTACAATTGTTCCCCTATAGTATCCTAATCTAGGATCTCTAGTAAGGTACTTTCCTTTAATCTGATTAATAATTAATTCTGAATCACCTATAACAGAAACTCTAATTGCTCCTAACCTTTTTACAAGTTTAAGTCCTGGAAAAAGAGCTTCATACTTTGCCATATTGTTGGTGCATTTAAAATCCAGCCTGTAGGCATGGCCTTCAGCATGGTCGTTTTCTAAGTTATGCACCCAAATTCCTGCACCTGCTCCCAATTTGTTGACTGAGCCATCGAACTCTAAGTGCCAAAGATTTTCATGGACATCATCAGTGTCAGGGGTGGTGGGAATTTGTTTAACTGGAGGCTTCAGTTTTTCATTCTCATCAAGTTTATCTTTGTCATCTGATTTATTATTTGTATCTAAGATTTCCTGGATCTGAACACTTATTTTTCCTATTTCAATTTCTTTTGGTTCTGCTGCTAAAACTTGTTCATTGTGGGCAAGATTGATTTCAGCATTGTATAGAATAAATGAATCCATATCTGAGTGTACTGAGTAGATAGGGAAATTTTTTGGTTTCTCCTGGTTACTTACTACATATTTCATTAATGTCTCACGGTATAGCTTCTTAGGTTGGCCGAAAATAGAGATAGTAGCATAAGACATGTCCAACTGTAGTGATCCTTGAAGTTTAGCACTCCAGGACCTGGATAATAGCATTTCATATTTTGGAGGAATATCTGCTACTATTATATCCATCAAGATTGTTTGGGCTGGGTATTGAACTAAAGAAACACGCAAGTCTTTTATTAACCCTAAACATCTCACTTGACTTGAATCAAAAGAAAAGAGATCTTTATAAGGTCTAGTGATGTCAAGATGTAATTTCTCCATTACAGATTTGGGCATTAAGTTGTGAGATGCCCCAGAATCAAACATGGCATTGTGGAGGATTTCGTCATGAATATTTAAACTCACATAGAAGGGAGGAACACTTCCTTCTAAGTGTTTCTCATTCAATTCAGGGCCAAAGATTAGTTCTAGTTGGTCATCAAAAACATTTACAAAGTCTTCAGTTCCAGTGATTTTAAGTGATCTGTTAATTTGTTCTCGGTAGGCATCATGTTTAGCTAATTCGGACAGTGGAACAGCTACCTTTAGTTTGCATACTTCGACTTCCAGATTGAAAGGTTTTTCAGTGTGGGCTTTAGTGTTTTGAACAGTTGAATTCTCTCTATTTTCTAGGTTTTTAATGTTTTTGTCTTTTTCAGGAGTTGGGTCAGCATTTACATTTTATCCTACATTAACTTCTGGAGGTTCTTCCATAATTTCCTTAGAGGTAAGGGGAATGGAAGAGTCTCTCTTATTCAGTTCATTGTCAGACACATCTACTATTATGGGATTAGAGGGGTTATTGTTAGGTCTAGACAAAATTTGTACTTGTGGAGGGATTGCTTTACCTTTGACAAGTTGTTTCGGATCTTTTTGTTTGATGTTATCAGGAACATCAATTTTTCTACTTCTGAAATTATATTGTTTGTGCACTTCGTAGGTAGCTGTATCATATCCCTCCTTGAAGTCAAACAATTCTCCTGACTAAGTTTGAAATTGTTTGAGAATATAAGCCTCTTGATCTTCTTGAGTTAGAAAAACTTCTCCTTCATTGTTAAGGCCCATCAGATTTATTTGAGTATCTTTAGGGGGATCCTCAGAGCTGGAAGCTTCTATGTAATTTCTTGGAAAGGAAGTCTAATATTCTGATCTGGACCAGTTTTCCCAGTGTTCTGATTTTGGTTTTTTCGGAAATTGGGATTCCTCCCTGTATTGGTTGGTTGACCATCCCAGGGTGATTTTCTTTCTATTTTTTCCACTCTATCCCCTAGTCTTTCCATTCCTTTGATTATAGCATCTAGTTTTTGTTCAACAAGTGAAGCTTCTTCTTTCAGTGGTATCCTTCTTTCACTTCTAACCTTGGCACGTTTTGAAATCAGATTAGCTTCAACATTGACAGCTATACTTTGCATTTCTTCTAAAGTTATAAGGGCTCTTTCCCTTAGCTGAAAAGCCATATCTAAATCAAATCCATCTGGGAACTTGATCAAGGCCAAATCAAGTGGGGGTCTGAGGTTTTTAGGAATTTCATTGTAAACAGCATTAAACCTAGTGTATTAATCTTGTACAGTTTCCTGAGTTCCTCTCTTGAGGTTTTCATATTCGGATAAGATCTGTAGAGGTTCTTTCTTCTTCTCCCAACGATCTAAGAATTGTGTACAAGGGGTCTCTAAGTTGTCTATGTTATTTGCTCTTAAAGCCCTAAACCAAGTTCTGACTTCACTTGTTAAACTTTGAACAAATATCCTCATTCTTACATCAGCAGTATCAATCTTGTATATTTCAAAATAGTCAGACGTTTTTTTGGTATGTTGTTGAGCTATGTAAGTGCCAGTACCATCAAATTGAGTGATTTTACTTTGATAGTCTTGGGGCATGGCACCCAAGTTGGCAGGTAAAACTAGAGGGGTATACCTGTTTAACATGGCTGCCGGTATTAATGTAACAACAGATGGGGTAGTGGTGACGATGGGAATGTGATTTGTGGGTGGAGGGGTAGGAAGGAGGTGTTTGTGGTGCAGCGGTTTGGGGTTGAGATGTGTGAGGGAAAGGTGAGGAACTTGCAGAAGCAGTAGTGATTGTAGAGGGATCAGGTGTTCTTTCAGAAGTATGCTCATATTGTATTGAACTTTGTAAATGTCTGTCAATTGAAACACTGACAGCTTCAAATTGTAATTCTTCAATAAATACTGGGTCTGGAACCAAGTGGGACAATTCAGTGTCAGAGAATGTTAAAAACAAAGAGGTCTCAAATTTCTCATCAAAAGGTTCGTCCTCAAGATAAATCCAAATCACAAGGCAAGATCTTGATCTGTAGATGGGCTGAAAACTAGCAATACTTTCTTATCTTTCTTGTCTCCTAAGAATTTTGGGAATCAGATTGGGGTTCTCAAACACAGGTGGTGGATTTGGATCAGGATTTAACCTAGTGTAACAAGTCCTTTCTGAAGCCAGATTTCTTGGTTTTGATATTCTGAATTAATATTAACAACAACTTCTATGATTTCTTTAAGATGTTTCAGATTTGAATCAAAAACCTTCCTAAATATTTGTTTAACTGAGGAATTGGTTCATGTTCAGTTCATAAACTAGACTAGAGATAGACTGAAGCAGCATTCATCTACTTATGCCTTGCAAAACAAGAGTAGTTCGAAGGCTACCTAGCTAACTTCAAGCTTCGTCTATAGTTTATAAAGTAAACAGCAATAACAACAAATTTTCGTTCGCCAGTGGAGTTGCCACTATGTTATTACTCAGATTTTCCCAGAAGTTGTAAGAAGGGGAAAGGGGTCTGAGGTAACCACAAACCAATCTTTTCGATACAGAATTTAGCCAATCTGTATCCAGAAAGGGCTCTCTCTTTAAATTTTAGCTTTGTTTTATAAGGTTTTAGGCGAGTTATTAGAGCTTGGGATTTTGTTTGAATTTGTTGGTGAAATTCAATAGTAAAGTGGTAGAACTGAACAATTTAGTCCATTGGGCTAATGGAGTCAGAGAAAATGGCTCAACTGGATTTGGTTTCTCAATAAAGGATGGCTTCACAAGGCAAGATAGCAGAACAAGGAGCAAATAGAGACTTCAAAAGATGGGATGGGCTTAAAAGGGTTGAAGGGAAATTAAGAATCCTTCAAGATATTTTAAGAGAAGAGAACTTGACTAATCACCAATAAAGAGCAATTAAGAATTCTTTACTAAATGATCAAAATGAATAAACTAGGAAACAAGAGCAATTAAGAATTCACTGTTTATGCTAGTTTAGAAGAAAACATAGAGAACAAAAACGATTGAAGATAGATTGCACTTAAGCACTTTCTGAATTATTCTTTTTCGTTTTAATATTCAAATATTGAACATAATTGATATAATAAACCAAAAAACATTAACACATGAGATATAAGATACTTATTTGTCTGATGTTCAACACATGAATCCTGTGAAAATTCCTTTACATCAATCCTTCATCCATCCAGCCATGAAAAATTTGTCCAACAACACTTTTTATTCCAAAATAATCAGTTTTACAACAATGTCAAAGAATCCACCCTCAATACTCTAAACGAGGGAGTATTTATACACAAACTTTACAATAAAAATATCTCATAACAAAGTGAGATATAAACTGAGATGACTAACTAGAAGTTACATGAAGATAGGGCGAGATAGTCTCGTAGATAACAGATAGAGGCAAACGGATGGTTTGTTGTCCCTATTCTTGAGAGTGTGCTTGAGTTAGGCCCTATGATTTGGCCTTTTCTTGTCTTTGATGTAACTTTGTGCTAGCTGCTCTGTTTTTATCTTCTTACTGATACACTTTACCTGCATATGATACTCTTTACCTGTTAATCTTTGTTTATCCTCTTTCACCCCCATTGATTATAGTAAATAACCAAAATTTACTTTTTACCAAAGAGAAATTACAAAATTTCTAACATTTCTTCCCACCATTTTGGCTGTGGTATTTTGGTTTTCCGAATTTTTCTAAGGGTTTCATCTATTTCGGTGTACCCAAAAAAAGGTAGGCTGAATAGGAAACAAGTGCTTTATTTCATGCTCAACATAAAACAGATTCTCTAGACTGTCATAGAGAACTCTGCCTGTAGGGAGTGCTTTTGATGCTAAAGCACTTGTTGATGAACTTGCTTGGTTGCTTGTATATTGATTCAATTTGTCCACATAATCTATATGCCTCATTAATTTTTCATTAATAACTAAAGGACTAGGTAACCTTTTACTCTACAAAATATCGAATCTCTTCATAAAAACATTAATTTCCTCCTGCATGTCATGGCACCTTCTTTCTAAATTTTGCATCAGAGTCCTTTTAGTTAATACCCTTTTAAATTCTAGAATGGTCTCTGTTTTGTCTTCAATGCCTAGTTCTTGAAGTTGGTACTTATTCTTATCATTCAAAAAATGTATGATCTTGGTGGCTTCCTCAGGCATTTTTCCTAATTCTGCTCTTGTCTTCTGAATCTCTTCTCGAGCTACCTTTACCAACTCTATCTGCTCAAAAATTATTTGGATTGATGGCCAAACATCATTTATTGACTGAATGATGTTGGCCCAAAGAAATTTCTTAATTTCTACCAAAGGCTTGTCAAACGTAGGATCCTTTTCTAATGATTTCACTTCGTTTTCTAATCCTTTGATTTCCATTGTTTTTCTGCAGCATTTATCTTTGAGAGAGCATACCTCTATTCTAGGTTGGCATATTTTTCTTTCACCTTATTTAACTCTGCAACTTGTATTTTCATGTCCTCCAATGATTTTATTACTTCCTCTGTGCTCAAATTGGCAGTATTGCCCTGTATTGTTCTTATTGTCCATGTTGTTATTGTACATGCTTCTGTAGTTGGACCTGTGACTGCCTCAGCTGTGGCTGTTGGAATATTTGGTGCCAGACTGTACCAAGAGTTGAAGGGATTTCAGTTGAGACTATTGGTATCACATTGGGAAGCTGAGAGGTCGACTCTCCCTACTTGTGCTTCAATGATTTTTCTAATGCTTTCTCAGTCTCATTCAGTCATTCATTAAGTTTTAAGAGTAAATCCATCAGCTCTTCTTCAGATTTTTGCTTCATGATCTCATCAGTTTGTGGATGCCTTGAAGGAGGCAGCATTAGCTGCTTTCTCAAGGCAGAAATATCTTCATCTTTCTTTTTGATTAGTGCTTCTACACCCTTCACATCTTTGGGATCATGTCCCAATCCAATAATTATTTCTTCTAAAGATTTTATTTTGTTATCTTTGGCCTATGAGGAGGCTTTCTCCAGTTGTAATTGGACAGTTGTATTATTCAGAGAATTCTCCAGTCTTTGGCCATCATAGCCTTACCAGTCAGTGTAGAATAAATCATTTCTCCCGTTTTTTTGTGCAACTCAATCTAGTCCAAAGGATGAATGTCTGATGCCATGACTTCAAAATTGGTTCTGAGATAGTCTATTGCTGATTGAGGTTGTGGTACTTTAGGTTTAAAGTAACTCATTATCATTTTGCCCTCTTTGATGTCATAGGCTGACATCAGTCTGTTTTGATTGGTGGGAGCCATTTTCAAATATTGGTTGTAAATCTGAAGCCTCAATGGATCATTTCTGGCTTTTATTTTTGTAAATGTTTTCTTGATATCTAAGGCATTTTTCCCTGCTAGCCTGAAAGATGATACCTCTGCACTTTGTTGTCTTTCTAGCTCCTGTCTCTGTGAGCTAGTGGATGTTCCTCCCACTGGAAAAGTTTGTTGGCTATCTACTCCTTCTCTCCTCTAGCTATATGTAGTCTCTTCAACAAATTCCTCCTCTGAAAGGGGATTTAGTCTTTGCCTTTTTGTACCAGGTTGTCCTGAAAGTCCACTGGCAAGGGTAGTTGTTTCCCTGTCTCTCTTTTTATTTCTTTCCTCATTTAGAGGAGTTTGCAAAATTGGAGTTTCTCCCAAATTGCCCTAAATGGGAGGAGTGTGTATTTGGGCCTGTTCCTTGGAATTTTCTGGCTATTTTGACATTGTAGATTGCCTTGTAGCTTGAGTATTGGTCTCTCATTCCTTGCCTTTTAATGTTCTTGTGGCTAGTGTGTTGGTTTCCTGTGAAGGTTGCTGAGATGTTCCAGCAGTAGATGCACCAGTTCCTGATCTTTGTACCTGCCCAAAAGAATCTAGGTCAAGTGTTTTCTCAAGATCTCTCATAACATTCTCAATATTGACCTGTTCACTATCATTTGCTACTAGGGTCCCTTCCCTCTATTCATCCATATTTGCAAATTGTTCAATCTCTAGAATCCTATGGTGAATGTATGGTGACAATTTGTTCTTCATTTTTCTATCACAGATAAAGTTTTTAGGGTCATATGGTATCCATCCAAAACTTTTGTGTAACTTAAGATGATCTTCTAAAATTCTTTCCACTTCTCTCCAGGCCTCCCTAGTGTTGCAGACAAAAGAGCCTAGTTGATTCTTGATTCTAAGCTGAGCTTTCTTCTTGGCATTATAAAAATGGACTAGGTCTGCATTTATCATTTGCCTTAAATATTCCAATGCAAAGAGTCTCATTGGAACATACTTTGGTAGCTTAAAAGGGCAGAGCTCACACCCATATATCCTGATTTCTGTATGGTTTTTGTATAGATACCAATCACCTATTCTGTACTACTTGGCAAGCTGAGGGATCTTCTTAATATTACCACTGATCCTAGGAGGAGAAACTCCTATCAATAAGGTGGTTTCTGGATGAACAAACTGATCAATGAACTCATTATAGGAGTAAGGGGACTCAAAGGATGCATGGAATATGGGACTCCAAAAAATGACAGACCTTGGATTGCCTTTGGTGTCAAGTTTCATGACAAGGAAAGGAAAGTTTTCTGACTGATAATACAGCATGAGATAATATATGAATGTGGTATACTTGAAAACTCCTTCATTGTCCAATCTCAAGAACTGGTCATGAACCTTGTTTGCAATGTAGGAGGCATAATCATAATTAACAGCAGAGGGTTGTCCAGGAGTAAAATTGACAACAACACTAGGGTTACCTCATCAACATATTCACTAGTGTTGAAACCCATAACTAAAGATATCATGTCAACAATAATTCTTCCCACATCTGTAAAGAAGGTTTGCAGGTAAGGACGTGGGCCCTTGGGCTGATGTTTTTGTAACATGAAAGTTTGACAGATGTGGTTCAGTTCTGACTGAGACAATTGAGTGGATTTCTCAATTAAGTATCTCATAGAAATGGGAGTGAGAGCTTGACTGGAGTAGAATTGCAACATTTCGTTGGTGGATTGAGTAGTTATTGAGAAGAGGATTGTTTGGCTTTGGGACATAACTGCTCTAAGATTAGGGTCATAATTAGACTCGCATTTATGAATTATATCAAGGAAAACATGGACTGAGGGGAGAAAAGACATAGGAAGTTTAGATTCCCATAGTCCTAAGATGTCAGAGCCATTCAAATAGTTTCCTCTAGTTTGGCAAAAGACTTTAAGGTGGTTTTTATCAGTGGATAAGTATTTTATCTGGAAATATTTATCCGCAAGAGACAAATAGTCTAAATCTTTATGAGGAGAATTCATGGGCGCAACATTCAAAGCTGCAGGGGTTTCCATTTCTAATTCCTATGGATTTAGAAAGGGAATTTCAAGTTTTATTTAAGAAATGGGAAAAATAGCAGGTGTGGGAACTTATATGGTAAAACAGAGACTGAATTTGTACTAAATTTGGGTCCTTTTATGTGGAATTGCAGTGTAAACCATGAACTTGCAGGGTTTTGGTGGAAATTGGATAAATACATGTGTTCAGGGAGTGAACAATGCAATAACAAGTGCTGGTAGTGCTAACAGGTTCCGCGTTGCATCAGCTACAAGTTTCTTAGCAAGGTGGCAGTTGGAAACCTCAGACAGTTGACTTCGACGTTATTTGTATGGGAGCACAGGTTTGAAGTGCAGAACAACAAAAATGACATTTGTTTGTTCTATTAACAAAGTCAAGGTTGGGCGGATTTTTTGGTTTTCGGGCAAATGACGTGCGCGGGAGTCAAGTGACGTTTTGTCGTATGCGAGAGAGCGGTAAGGGTTTCGTATCGCACCGCTTTTGGCAATGGGTGGTAATTAGCCTTGGACCAGTGATTCCACAAGATGCTTGACGTGTGGCAGAGGCACTGTGAGGAAACCGCTTAGTGATCATGCGTTAACGCACGATCACCAAGGGTCGCGCGATATCATTAATAATCGTGGGATGTGGAGAGTACGATCAGACGGCTGACCGGAGGCGTGATGCAGTGGGGTTTAATAGCGGCAGGCCCAACACAATTAACAATTAATTAATCGTGTCGGGGTTATTTTGAATGGACGGGGAGGTTCTTAATTAACCGCTAGGGTTAAATAATCCCGATTAATGCAACGGGGAATTGGGTTGTTAACTAGTTACGGGTTAACTAGTTAATCCCGATTAAAATGTATTTATGGTTATAACTAACCAATAGGGGTGAGATATATAGTAATTTGAGTATTTTTAATAATTTAAATAATATGGGAAAAGGGTGAATATGTGCGGGACTTATATAATATAAGTTAGAAATTAATATGAAAAATGTAATGAAAAAGCGCTAAGTAAAAACATTAGAATTGTGCATTGAACTTAGGCTTAATTGGAAAAAGGGGTTTTTATGTGATATTGTGTATTTTTCCTATTTTACTTAGGAAAAGACTTATGAAGTTGAATAAATGATTTATGGATGGTTTTAAGCACTTAGTTTTTTTTTAATTATTGGGCTAAGGGTCTGATCCCTCTAGAAGTTAGAGAAATGCTCTGAGCCCCTCCAATTTAGCAAATACCTTAGCACTTAGGGGAAATTAGTGAATAATTAGGGAACATGAGAAGGGAAGTTAATTATTCTGACTTTGCTTTGCTTGAAATGCTTTCAATGTACCACATGCCTTGGCCTAGTGATGAAAGTGATAAATAGACACATTTAGAGACATCATTCATCTCATATGATTCTGCAACATCAACTACCTACCCTACCTACTTTACCTAGCATTTTTACTTCTTTATTTGGGTGCACTTAAACTAGCAAACCCTTATCAAATCTTCATTTTATTTTACATGGCAAAACCTATCTAAGTCTACACTTATTACATCCAAGGGTTCAGATTAAACTGTTGAGCTCCTTTTTTTACTCTATCTATCTACTTATCTGCCAAGATTATACTATTTGGTCAAATATTTATTCTCTATTTCTACAGCATAAAATTGAAAAATGAATTAGCCAAGTTTAAACAGTTTGACTATTCATGAATTGTGACATTAGTGACAAACTGCACACAATTGTTTATTCCACAAAGTGAAAAAGTAGTGGCATTTAGATTTTCAAACTTTCTTGGTCTTTCTTTTGGTTGGGATTCATTTTCTTTTATTTTTTCGACCATTTTTATTCTTCTTACCCTTTGATTTTTATTTTAGGGTATAGCCTCTCTACTTTTTTTAAATTTTTTGATTTTTTTTAAATATGGAAAACCTTTGCAACAAGAAAAGGTATGAACATATTACATATTTCATCAAGTCAATCATGACATATGACACCTATTGGTATAGGGGTCTAACACCAGGAGCATCTAGTATGAAAATTTATGAAATGTGGTCCCTAGAGGAAAGAAAAAGGTCGTAGTCTTATGTAGTTTGGCACCTACGTACTAGTAAACATATCAGCTAGTACAAGAGCTAGAGGGTTGTAGCTCCCTTCCAGTAGAAGCTGGAGAAAAAGAGAAGATTGTAACCTTCTGTAGGTAGAAGCCTGCGTACTGGTATGAGTTTGCATTAGGACAATGTTGTAAACAAATTTTCTTTTTATTAAAATAAGACAGAAACAACAGCAGCAGGTGGTTTTTACACACATTGGGTTTCCACGTTAAATCTCGGTGTTCATGTGTGTTGCTTATGTATGATGGTTCATTCTGTTATTAACTGCACATGGTTACTGTTTAATTTTTAATAAAGTACTGATGCACAGATTAAAGATCAACATATGATGAATTAACTAAATCATAAGTTCACTAGATATATGATGGTTACCTTAAGAACAGTTGTGTGCACACGTGAGTTCCCTTCACTGAAGTAGCATATATAAATCTGATTATGGAAATGATTTACTAATACTGATTCACCCCCCCTCTCAGTGTTATTTCCAACAAAACTAAAAGTCAACGCAGTTAAACAAAATCTCTTCTCTCCCCTTCACATGTGCGACAAACCTGAAATTTCATAATTTTACGAACCAATGAACGAATGAATGTGACATGGAATCGTCTCCAAGTGAGGTCAACAAACTTGTATTTATATGGGAGTTGTTATTTCCTTTTATTTCTTATGTAGAGATGACTAAGAGATCAAATTCAAGATTCCTAGTTAAAAAAATCAACTAAATTTGTAATGAGGGCAAGTATCAGGCCCTAGTGCCCTATCAAAAGTTCTAAGGTTCAAACTCGCGCTCATGGACCCCCACCTGGTAAGCGCACTAGGCTAAGGCAAGAGTTTTGGATCATACATGCCATTTTGGTTAAAATTTATGGGCGGATCATCATCCATCTACACTCGACTAGCCCTCGACAACATTTCATGGGGGGGGGTTAACATGCACGGGTGATAAGCAGGCGATGCCCCCCAGAGTTGACAAGTCAACTTGGTGGGCCCACCGATCCAATGGCCCATATTAATTTCAAGGGATAACCGATGGATCTGACATCCCACTCTCCTACCCTCCAGAGCATGATAGGGACCACCCACCATGACGGTCACTTCATTGGTGCCAATTCAAGTGAGCGAGGAATTCAAATTGAAATGGTAATATCTCCACCCTCCTCCCACTCTCGTCCACCTGTTGCATGTCACCACACAGTCCCCTTCTACCATGCATCCTCTCATGACATCATCCCATGTCAGCCGACCATTTTCCCTCAAATTTTTAAAAGTGTCATATTGTTTCACAATGCAAACACCTCTCGCCTTTCATTTGTTCTGCAAAAATCGTCCAACCACTCAGTCGGTTGAGAACCTCCTCCAATGTCATTTTCAGCTCTTTCCAGGGAAACCAAGTAATTAGTCAATCCCCTTTCACCTAGAATTTATTTGAATATTCATTGGAATATGAAGAAGGTGGCCCCTAAACCCTCTAAAGCGTATGAGGTTAAACACTCCTCCAGTGTCGAGCATCTCATGGACACTGGGGCACAAAATGTTGACCCCTCTAGTGCCTACCACCTGGTCGACCTTCGATTCAACTTGTATGGTGGCCACATCAAAGGGTAAGGTCCATTTCGAGTGGTTGATTCGGGCCTGTACTACCAAATTGCACCCTCAGTACACCATTTCCCTATGTTTGTTTCCTGGCTAGTAAATGCCTACATAAGCGAGAAGAATTGTTTTCTCTCCTCAACAGGGGTCAAAATCCTTGAGGTGACCCAGAACTAATTCAAAAGGCCCTGATTTACCCAAACTCCTTTGAACCCTAGCAGTTCACAAAAACCACATTGGTCTACCATTACACTACCCTTCCAGCTAATGAGCAGCAATCAATTCTGCAAATGGTCCTAGCCCCTAGCCTATAGTCTCTACCTATTGATGACAGTTTCCCTATAACCATCTTTGTAGAACCTATTTAGCACATCATATCCCTAATTGGTCATATGTTTTGGGATGAAATTGCCAATATAGCTACTAAAGCCTCTCTAGGGTTCCTAAGGCAAATGATGTGGCCCGACCATTTGTTTGATGTCCCTGCTTACCTAGTCAAGGCCATAAGATTCAAGCTGCACTATTTCCCCACCACCTCTAATTTCAAGTATTATTCCTTGATGTTCTTCTTGTTTGTGTACACTCACGTGGATGAATTCCAAGGTCTGGGCCTCAGTTTGGTGGCTTCCAATAAACAAAGGAAGTTTGTTTTCGACTAGGATGTTGTTGCTAGGAAGAGACAAGATCTTGAGGGTTATTCGCAGTTTATGTTCTCCTATATATCCATTTCCTATAATATCAGTCATCATGTTTCTCCTCCAGGAGTTCTCTCTCAACAAAAATCAATCCTCCAACTTAGCAAGGATGTCAGGGTGGATGATTGGTACATATTTGAAGACTCTACTGAAATTAGGGTCTATGGGTGTGAGCTTCCTCCTTACTAATTGCCTATGTTTATGCCCATGAGGATTTTCACCTATAATTCATCAGAAAAAGCCTTAATGTAGACGAAGTTCACTTTGTCCCTACTAAGAAGGGATATATGTTTAAATTGGGCAAGCTTGTGGGACCTTTTATTTTCAATTCCAGGTAGGCCCACAGGGCAGTTGAGGAATTACTCAAACAGATGAATTTTGATCGAGAGGATGTTTGGAATTATGATCTTCATGGTTTCATTTCCAAGAGAAGAGAGAGTATAAAGTATTTTACTTATGAACATGAGGATAGACTTGAGATTGAATGGAAAGCTAACTTTGATCCATGGCCTATTAATACAGAGATGGAGATCGAGACTCAAGCATCAAAGGACAAGGCATAGAAAATGATCGTTGACCAAATTGAAGATGTCGATATGGAATATGTACACCCTAGTAAAAAGGAAAAAACCCAAGATATGGAGGTAGAATAAATTGAGACCAAGTTGGTAGAGACAAGACCAGATCATTCAGGTTTCCAGGTGACCTTGCAAGTGTTGAAGAATCAAGGGAAATTATGTATAGTAGGATTCTTCTAGATTTGATAAAAAAAAATTGAAGCACTTTTACAATTTATCTTTGTTAGTTTGATCTTCTTCTCTTATTATTAGTGTGAGTGTTTACTTCATCAAACTGCTATCAAAACACAAGAAACAAGAACACAAGATGTTGATTATCTACCAGGGAAAAACATTTCTCTCTTAAAGAGGAAAACCCTTTCATAAATTTCTCTTATTGAAGATTCTATTGATCAATGCCAAACCATAGACCCTTGACAAAAATATCCTCCAAGCACAAGTCAAGTCTTTCCTCATTCCTACACTTTGTTCCTCAACACTTCGTCCTCCTTCTTTCAACACTTCACTCTTCTTACAACTATTGATAGTCCTTGTTTCACTTGCTATAGAAGAGACACTTACCCTTGATCTTTAGTGAGACCCTTTTCTTGTGATGATCTCTTCCTTCCTCTTGACCAACCAATCTCCTTCTTCAAGGTGTAGTTGCATACTTGATATGATTGTCCTACAACCCTAAATTCTTGCACGTGTGGGAGGTTTCCTTGAGTATTTGGTTCCTTTCTTCTTTGATTGAGAGAGTCTCTTATTCGCTCTAGTGGGAGGCCTTATAGGCCTAAGCTTCAAGCCCAAGTAATGAGAAGTATGATACGGTTACATTGTTATTGTTATGATTGCAAAGATACCTCCTTTCTTGCATGTGTGACTGTGTTTTACCCTAGAAACAGACCTATAACCTTCAATGATGATTCTCCTTCTTCATTTCACTAGAGGCTCCTTATACTTGTCCTTTTTCAAACTTTTCTTGGTCTTCCTTGCTCGCTGATTTTAGAGGCAGATTGTTTGTTCTTTGAGGGAGTGGACAACCTCTATATATAGAGGATTATCCCTCCTTTAGGCTGACATGATGGATGTAGGCCGACTTGAGTTTTATTCATAATTTTTGCTCCTTTGATGATATTGTTGCATGGAGAGGACTTGTCTTTGCTTGGAGGGATATTCTTTTACTCTTATAAAAATATGTACATGGTGTAACATGCCCTTTAGGGTCTTCAAACTTTCTTTCGACTCTTTTACTTACCTATAGCACTTTAACATGTGCTAGACCTATTTCAATGACAAAGAAACTCATTTATAAATATATATATATATAAATAAATAAATAAAACAAAGAAAACAAAAAAAAAAAAACAATTGTTTTCTTGAATAAATACAAATATCAAAATTACATTTATGAAGACCAAACCTAGTTACACTTTCTTCAACAGGAATACCCATTACAGACTGTTGTTTCATCCTCCTCATACGTACCTATTTTAGGTTCCAAAGGAAGTGCATCTGTTACTAAGCCAAGCTGAACTATTGGAAAGGTCGTTGAAGAGAGAAACAACAAGGTAAGGGAAGAGATTCAACAGCAAATGGCATCTCACTCAGTCACATACCAGACCAGACTCCTAGCTTCCATGGAATTAAAGAGAAATCAAGTGAAGTTCTCCTTACTACACCCATTAGCACAGTCATTGCCTTTGGGCTCCCATTTCAAGGCTCTGGACATTTCATTAGAATTAACCAATGTCCCTTTGTCGGATAAGATTAACTTCCACAGGAAATTGAGGGAATGTTGTTCATTGAGCTCAATAGAAATGCAATGCCCATCAGCAAGGCTCAAAAGCTACTAAAGAAGGTCCCAACAAGGTTGAAACAGGAGAGAGCTAATTCCATAGCTCTACACATGCAGAATGAGAGCTTCAAATAGATTATTGTGAAGTTGGGGGTAAATCTAGAAGACAAAGCTAAATTTGAATCCCTCCTCCAAAGTTCACAAGAATAAATACAGGAGCTAAGGCACAAACTGAAGTTGTCAGGTAGTGAACATGTGCAATCTAAGGAACTTGCATAGGTGGAAGAAGAGAAATAAAACATGGCAAAGAACTAATAGAAAGAAACAATGAGATAGTATCCCTTAAGAAACACGCATCGAAACTTTAGCAGAGGATAGACATACACATTTATGCAATGCTTGTGCCTGAAAATCCCAAAAATCCCACAGAGCATCTCACCAAGACCCTCACCAAACTCCAGCTTTCAAAAGGGGAGCATAAGAAAGTGTAGAAGGATTTGGACATTGCCTAGAGAAACCTAGCACAAAAAGAAAAACAGCTTGAGACAACTAAGACCGACGCAGACTTGATCACATATACAAGGGTCACAAATATCAAGATCACATATCAGTGATTATTTCACGCTCCTTTACTAGCTCCAGCACTATGGCAGAGGTGTGAGCAGTTTTTCAATCATCATGCGCTTTCTATCATCAACCCATTGACACTGCATCCATAACTTGTTTATCATGACTAAGGATATTGTTGATTGTGTCGATCATGAAACTTTTATTTTTATTTTTTATGTAAATATTTTATTCCAGAAGAAACAATGTCAATTAGTTAGAATCTGGTTAGTACAATTGTGCCACTGAACACGCTCCATTTATCTTATCACTTCATTTAAACCTCCTCATATGTTTCACGCTAAACTTCAATGAACATGATTCTTAAGTTTAAGCCTTGTGTGTTAGTTTTGTTTCCTCTTTATTTCTTCCATATAATATACTACAAATGAACTATAAAATTGCATATCTATATGATGTTGGCCACTAGAGCGAGATATTAATTCTTCTGTGAATTATATTTGGCATTCAATATTATATTTGTCCTCTTAAGGAAGATCGTGAATCAATTTCATCTTGAATATGAGAAATATTGAGTGTAATATCAAATATAAGTAGATCCTTGAAGCACTCATCAAGATGTCCTAGGCACTGGTCTCCTTTCAACCTAGAGGTTGTCTCTAGGAGCTACAACATCTTCTAGCGTCGTTGTCGAGGGTGAATCAGAAAATTTTCCTTGGGTACGACATTCATACATCCTTTAGTGAGGTGAGAAAGAAGGGGTGTGGGTTGTAGATCTCTCACCTTGGTCACTCCACTGTCTAAATTTTATTTTTGAGTGATCCAAAATGGATTCAGTTTTGCCTCTGGATCAAAGTCTTCAAATGCAAATGAAAGTGGTATCAGAGCAGCAAAGCACAGTCTTTGGATCAATCAGATCAATGAACGAGAGTGAGGGAGATAGACAGCTAGGATTAAGTCGCGCAAAATAAAGTTAAGAAATGAAGAGATCAAATTAATCCATGTGTTAGCAGAACAAAGGAGTAGTATTTGAAAGCAATAAGAAGTATCTCGCGTGCTTATAAAATGGCAAACGGTATTCCTCAATTTCACGTGATTAACCTTAGTGGATGACAGGTAACATAAGAAAACCACTTTTATCGCATGCTCTCGATCTGATATCGGTCGTGCAAGAATTTGTTCAAGATTGTGCGACAGCCATTGGATCGGACGGGACTTGGTAATGGATATGATAAACTTGTATTTATTTTGGTGTCGAGATCTCTGCCAAAAAAAGGCCAGACGGTTGAGGTCAACCCCACAGCCACCTATCCTTTGATTTTATGTTATCGCATTATCCCACATTCACCGTTGATTGCAACTACATGTGGTATATCAATACCATATCACCAAAACAAAACCAACATGCCGGCGAGTGGGACTTGGTTAACAAAGCCACCAATTTTTTAATAAACCATTGCAAGTGGCGAACCCGCCTACCACCAGCACACAGTCCGAGGTTGTTTTATGCAGATCGAGGTGGTTTTTGCTAAACAGAGGGTGGTTTTGCAGGGACGGAGGTGGTTTTAGACCATTCCAGGGGGTCTAGAGGTCACAGTGGTCAAATATGGTCGAGTTTATACTCGTTTGACTCGAAATCTCGAGTTGAACACAGTGGCAATGTCCATTTTCTTATTTGAGACTTTTTTTTCAAGACCATACCTGTAACAGCAATTTGAAGACAAAATAAAGAGGTTATCACTGGAAGCGGAAGGACTAGGAGACGTAGCCAGAAAGTCTAGTGAACTCCTTTATTAAATTTGGCTGTGTTGATGTGTTTGAATGTGTTTTCAAGTTGTTTATGTGTTTATGTTATGTGCAATATTTTTGATCCATTGCACTAAGTAACATAAGTGAATTCACACATAGTCTATAATACCTTTTTCTTTAACAGATCAAGTGGTATCAAAACAACAAGGTTTTTAAGGTTTGATAAGTTTGTGTGAAGATTTGAATGCTTACTAGGTTGAGGCTCGGACGAGGTGAAGGTGAATTTGTTGAGGCGAATCTAGAGATTGGAAGGGTCTTTT
This sequence comes from Pinus taeda, assembly GCA_000404065.3. Lineage (NCBI taxonomy): Eukaryota > Viridiplantae > Streptophyta > Pinopsida > Pinales > Pinaceae > Pinus > Pinus taeda. The sequence goes on from APFE030629561.1 coordinate 123,369, forward strand.
CACAAATAGAGATGGCAAATGAAACTCCACTTGAGTTAGAATCTCAATTCATGGATAGTTTCATGACAATACGTGCAATGGTGGAAGAGATGTATCGCGAGTTTAAGAAGAACAAATATGAAGGCACTTCATCACCTAAAGATCAAGAAGATAAGAGAAATGGAGGAATGCTTCCTCCACCATCTCCTCCATCATCACCATAATCGTCATCATCATCCTCTTCTTCTCATAAATCTAGTCCTTCTAAGAAGGAGAAGAAGAAATTATCTTTGATCAAATTAGATGTAAAATTTGATTTGCAAATTTATGATGGAGAACCTAACACTAAAAAGCTTGATAATTGGATAAGACAAATTGAAGTATATTGCAGGGTGCAGAAAGTTGTTTCAGAAAGAAAGAAGATCCAACTTGCTAGCCTTCGACTTGGAGGAACCGCACTTGTATGGTGAGAAGGAAAGACAGAAGCAGATCTCCAAAATCATGGTAAAATCATTTCAACTTGGAATGACTTTGTTTCTGTTATTAAACAGCAATTTTACCCTTTGGCTTATATGCAACAAGCAATGATGAGTTGGAAAACACTATGTCAATTAAAAGGTCAAAGAATTCAAAGTTATACTCAGGAATTCTGTAAGAGAGCTTTAACATTAGGCATATCATTAGACTCATTGAAGACATTATTGAAATACATAGGTGGTCTTCATAGTTATTTGAGGCATACTATACTTATATTTAATCCAACTAGCTTAGATGATGTATCGGTTCAAGCAACTCATCTAGAAGCTCGAGGCAAAAATGTAACCCAAGATTTTGGGAAATCATCCAAACCTATTGAAAGAAAGAATAAAGGAAAAAAGAAACTTAAATTGAAGGAGAAGAAAACAAACACTGTGAATAAGGATAAACCTTCATTCACTCATTGTAAGAAGGAAGGACATGATGAGGCACATTGTTGGTCATTGCATCCAGAATTGAAACCAAAGAATTTTGGAAGTAAAGAGTGAAAGAATGTTGTTTCTATTCAAAAGGACTTGGGATCAGATTCAGCTGACAAGATAGCGGTTACAACTACAGGTATAAAAGGTAAAGATTCTAAAGCATCTACAAGTACTTATTCACGTTCTGTCGATAATAATAATGATGAAAGGAAAAGAAATGAGCTATTTCATATTAGAGTCATTTCCAAGCATACTAAAAATTATACTTTATTTGATAGTGGGTCATAAGTTAATTTGATTTCTAGAGCAATTGTAAAGAAGTTGGGTCTAGAAATAAAACCTCATAAAAATCCATATCCATTAGGTTAGGTGTGTGATAAACTAAGCTACAAGTTACGAAACAATGTAAACTTCGTTCTTCTATTGGGTCAAAGTTTGTAGATGAGGTTGAGTTAGACATAGTCCCATTAGACATATGTGGAATTGTATTAGGAAGTCCATACTTGTACGATAGAAATATTATCTTCTATCGAACTGAAAATAAGTATCAACTCACTAAGGATGGAATTGAATATATTGTAAGGGCTCATAAAGTCAAAGATAATTTCTCTCTCATAAATTCAAGACAGATGAAAAGAATTGTAAATTCAAGTAAACAATTTTTACTTATGATTGTAAAAGCAAAGGATATAGATAAATCAGATGCATTCCAAGGTTGTAATCCTAAACAGAAAGTAGATCTAGTTAAAATTGTTTCCGATTATGATATTTTGTTTCAAGAGCCTAAAGGGCTTCCACCCAAGCGAGAGATAGAACATGACATTTATTTGCAGCAAGATGCTCCACTACCTAACATTGGAATGTACAAGTTATCAGCTCTAGAGAATGCAGAGATAAAGAAGTAGGTACAGGAGTTACTCGATTAAGGGTTTATTCGACCAAGCACATCACCGTGCAGATCACCTATTGTGTTAGTGCGAAAGAAATATGGTTCGTGGAGAATGTGCATTGATTTTAGAGCATTAAATAAAATCACAATAAAGAATCGTTATCCTCTTCCTCGTATTGATGATTTCTTAGATCAGTTAAAAGATGCAGTTTACTTCACTAAATTGGACTTGCGAAGCAGCTACCATCAAATCAGAGTTGTAGAACAGGATGTATGGAAGACTGCTTTCAAAATGAAGCAAGGACTCTATGAATGGATGGTTATGCCTTTTTTCTTAACCAACGCTCCAGCTACATTCATGCGAGTCATGAATGATATATTTAGACCATTCATTGATGATTTTGTAATAGCCTATTTAGATGATATTCTTGTTTTCAGTAGAACATGGGATGAACATGTAAAGCATATTTTAGATGTTTTGAAAAGAGAAAATCACTATGTAAAACTGTCAAAATGTGAATTTGGCAGAACATCTTTGAATTATTTAGTTTACATTGTAGGGGGTGGTGAATTGAAGATAGATCCCTCTAAGGTTGAAGTCATTGTAAATTGGCCTAAGCCCAATATTGCTACAGAAGTTAGAAGTTTCTTAGGGGTAGCGCAATATTGGAGAAAGTTTATTGCTAACTTTTCTTTGATTGCAACTCCTTTACATGCTTTGACAAGTGTGAAACAGTTGTTTTAGTGGGGAGGCAAACAGTAGAAATCCTTTGACACATTGAAAGAAAGGATCAGTACAACGCCAGTACTAGCACTGCCAGATCTTTAACATTCATTTGAGATCGAGATAGATGCAAGTGAATATGCCATGGGGGCAGTGTTGATGCAGCACAAAAAGCCTATATGCTTTCATTCTGAGATAGTCACATCAACAGTAGTTAATTATCCTATATGATAAGGAATTATATGCATTAGTTCAGAGTGTTAAAAAGTGGAAACATTACATAATGGGTAAAGAAAAAATCATACATACAGATCATCAACCACTACAATACTTACACTCACAAACTAAATTGCAACAATCACGACATTACAAGTGGATGGGTTTTCTACAGCGATTTCATCTAGTTATCAGATATAAGAAGGGCACATAATAAGGTTGCAGACATGTTATCCAGACAAAATTATAAATTCATCCACAATACTTAAGCATAATTCAGTAATTCATGAAAGTTACATTGAACAATATGCTCAAGACACAGATTTTATGGATGTATATGCAACTTTAAGTCATGGCAAGCAGGTAGAAGAATTGGATTATTTCATAAAGGACAAACTCTTATATCATTTGGGAAAGTTATGCATTCCACAAAATGAAAGATTTAATATAATTTGAGGAGCACATACTTCTCTCATATTAGGTCATTTTGGTGTAATTTAAACAGTTTCACAATTACAAAGATTCTGCTATTGGCCACAAATGAATGAGATAGTTTCTAGATATATTAAAGGATGTACTATGTGTGCTACAAGTAAGCCAAGTAATAGAAAATTAGGCTTATATACTCCACTTCCAATTCCTTCTCATCCTTGGGAATGTGTTTCCATGGATTTTGTTGGGGGATTGCCAAAGTCTAGAAAGAGCCATGAGTATTTGTATGTAGTTGTGATTAGGTTCAGTAAGATGTGTATTTTGACACCATCTAATAAACAGGTCACAGTTGAACAAACCGCGAAGTTGTTATTTAAAAATGTATGGGTTCATTTTTGGTTACCCACTTCTATTGCATCTGGTTGAGATTCTCGATTTGTCAGGAAATTTTGATCAATTCTATGGGAGTTAATGGACACAAAGTTAAAGAAGACCACGACATTTCATCCGCAAACAGATGGTCAGACAAAAGTGGTCAATAGGACAGTGATACAATTGCTTCGAGGATATTGCAACAAGCATCCCAAACTTTGGGATGAGCAAACTTTGTGTTATGTGCAGCATGCTTACAACCATGCAAAACATTCTTCTACTCAGAGATCTCATTTTGAGACTTGTTTTGGTTTTATACCAAAGTCTCCCTTGGATTTTTTCTTTGGTAAAGACATAGAAGTTGATGGACACAGTGATGTGGACAAAGCAACCAAGTTCATTGAACAAATCTAGGAAATTCACCAGGCAGTACAGGAACAACTAGAAAGAATCCAAGCAAAGTATAAGGTGTGACATGGCAAGCATCGAGTTGAGCATAGTTTTCAAGTTGGTGATCAAGTTTGGTTGTACATCAACAAAGAAAGACTGCGAGGGGAAGGTAAAAAGTTGAAACCAATTAGATATGGTCCTTTCAAAATACTTGACAAAATTGGTGAAAATTCTTTCCGTCTAGATCTACTAGCTTATATGCAAATCTATTCCGTCGTAAATGTTGAAAACTTGAGATTGTATGAGCCTTCATTGCTTGAAGATCCCGAATAGCAAGGTAAGCTACCTTCCATTGAAGATCTTTTGCTCAAGTATCTCAATGAGCTACAGGAGGACACAGTTCTTGACAGGAGGATAAGAACTTCGGGATGGGCAAATGTTGAGTATCTTTGAGTTGGACTCAAAGGTACAAATCCAAGTAAAGCACGATGGATAGAGATTGGAAAAGTCATGGAACTTTATCCTCACTTACTCGACAGCTAAAACCAACTTTTGGTGGACCAAAAGCTTCTAGTGGGGAGGAGTAATCCAAAATGGATTCAGTTTTTCCTCCAGATAAAAGTCTTCAAATGCATATCAAAGTGGTATCAGAGTAGCGAAGCACATTCATTGGATCAATCAGATCAACGAACGAGAGTGAGGGAGATAAATGGCTAGGATTAAGTCGTGCAAAATAAAGTTAAGAAATGAAGAGATCAAATTAAGCAATGTGTTAGCAGAACAAAGGAGTAGTATTCGTAAGCGGTAAGCAGTATCTCATGCGCTTATAAAATGGTAAACAGTATTCCTCAGTTTCATGTGATTAACCTCAGTGAGCAACACATAGCATGAGAAAACCACTTTTCTCATGCGCTCTCGATCTGATACTGGTCGTGCAAGAATTTGCACGAGATTGCGCAATAGTCATTCAATTGGACAGGTCACATCGATGGTGGAGATTACCCAGGCTAGTTGGTGGGCGGATGACGCGATAACTGTTGGATCACGCAGGATTGATCGACGGTGGAGATCAACCAAGATAGTTGGCGAACGAGTGATGCGATAGTCGTTGGATCAGACGTGACTTGGTAATGGATATGATAAACTTGTATTTATTTTGGTGTTGGGATCTTCGCTAGAAAAAGGTCAGACGGTCAGGGTCAACCCCACGACTTTCGATCCTTTGATTTTATGTTATCATATTATCCCACATTCACCATAGATTACAACTACATATGGTATATTAATACCATATCACCAAAACAGAACCAACATGCCGAAGGGTGGGACTCGGTTAACCAAGCCACCAATTTTTTAATAAAACATTGCAGGTGTCGAACACACCCTACCACTAGCGTGTAGTCCGAGGTGGTTTAATGCAGGCCGAGGTGGTTTTTTCCAAACAGAGGGTGGTTTTGTAGGGATAGAGGTGGTTTTGGACCATTCTAGGGGGTCTGGAGGTCACAGTGGCCAAATATGGTCGAGTTTATACTAATTTGACTCAAAATCTCGAGTTGAATGCAATGTCGATGTTCATTTTCTTATTTGAGACTCTCTTTTAAAGCTCATACCTATAACAGGAATTTGAAGACAAAATAAAGAGGTCAGCACTGGAAGCGAAAGGACCAGGAGACGTAGCCAAAAATTATGGTGAACTCCTTTATTAAATTTGGTTGTGTTGATGTGTTTGAATGTGTTTTCAAGTTGTTTATGTGTTTATGTTATTTGCAATCTTTTCGATCCGTTGCACTAAGTAGCATAAGAGAATTCACACATAGTCTATAATACCTTTTTCTTTAACAGATCATTGAGTATCCTAGCTTTCAAAAGGCCACATACTCGCTCTGATTGTAGGTTTTAACCCCGTATAGAAATTACCTGCATACGAATTCTAAATCACAGGAAAAATAAAAATGCGAGAGCATAACACATAAAACACATATACACAGAGATTTCCCACTGGATCTCAAAACCGAGACT
>APFE030629561.1:135103-179690 GCA_000404065.3 Pinus taeda
ACCCCCCGGTTCACTACATAGGTTAGTTGTGGAAAGAATATAACACAACCCAACACTGACACTTCACAGCAGAGAACTCCTTCTTGTGTGACCCTGAAGAGATAATATCTAGAAGAGTCTGGAAAGAAAGAACCCCTATCACTCCAATTCCTGTGACCTATTTTCCAAAAGTATCATCACCTAACTCTCAAAATGTTGTGATAAATTACCCTGAGTCTTCCTCCAAAGTCTTAGAATATCCTGAGGAATGTTGTGAATTATTTGGCCAATTCTCTTCTAGAATCAAAATCGAAGAAGCTTCTATCAGCTCTCCTCCTTTCACATTTCATAGCTTCCTAGAACATGAGGAGATTAAATACATTCTCATACACAGTCCAACACAAAGTGTAAATAGCCTTCCAACTCAGCCTCGGTCAGCTGCAAGCCATAAAACTCCTCAGCAAGGCCCTATGATAAACCTCTTACTACCTCATTTGCATAACATGGATGTCCCTAGTTTTCTACGAAATAAATATGCCTCACTAGACTTTCCAAGGCTCCTAAATGGTATGCCACGGGACTATCTTAAACTCCTACCAAGGTTCACTGCAGAAGATGATATCTCAACAGAGAGGCATGTAGAAATCTTCTATGCATTTGCAGAAAATCTAAATGTAGAACACTTGGATGTGGTGCAGAGACTTTTTGTTCAATCTTTGGATGGGGAAGCAAGGAAATGGTTCAAATATATCCCAAACACCTCAATAATTACGTAGGAGGAAATGGAGAATTCTTTTATGCATAAATGGGGTGAGAAGAGGGACCATGGATACTTCCTCACTAAATTCAATGCAATGAAGAAATAACACAATGAAGATGTTTCCAGATCCATAAAAAGGTTTAACAAAGTATATAACAGTCTTCTAGTTGAAATCAAACCCCCACAGATTGCTACTAAAGTGGTGTTTGTTGGGACTTTTGAACCTGAATTCGGATTCACTCTAAGAGAAAGAAAGTCTCGTACCCTAGACCAGATCCAATAGATGCTTTAGGAAAATTTCGCCTCCACTAGGAAATGGAAGGGGAAAATTGAGTATGGTGACAGGAGAAGAGGAAAGGAGGAAGCCAAATTTTCAAGCCATGGGAAGGGAACCCAAGAACATAATCTTCAGGAGATGAACAAACTTATAAGAATTTATCTAACAAGCTTGTAAAACTGGAAATAGAAAACAAAAACCCTCCTTAACAGAGTCAACCAACTCCTAATCAAAATTTTAATCCCTAGTATAGGATACCACCTTTGCATCTCTTGAAAATGGAAAGAAAAGATCAACAAGATCACATTCATCCTCCTTTGTATTTGGAAGATGATCCAGAGGAACATGTTGAAGAGACCATGGAAGTTCAAGAAAACTAGTTCTCTTCTCTCTCTAAAGAGGAATATGAAATTGAAGCACATGAGGAAGAAGGGGATGAGTTGGATGCCCCACTGGATGATGGTGAGATTGACAAAAATTGTAGAAAATTTGTTGACTTCATGTAGGCTCAATTACACAGGAAGTATGACTTCATATCCTCCAGGAAAAGGTCAAGAATGTAGGACCAAAGTGATGAGACCTCTCCCTCAAATTCTCCGAAATCATTTGAGAATGGAAAGAAGCCTTTGGACAAAGTCTCACCAAAAAAGAAAGTGTCCTCAGATTCCATTCTTCACAAGCCTGAAGTTTCTAAAATAGAGCAGTCACCCTTACCATCCAAACTCATCTATGATAAGGAGAAAGAGCCTGCTGAGGTTGACACGGTTGATAGGAGCCCATTCGCCTTTAATCTTCAAAAAGATTTAGAGAAGGTCAAAATCTGTGTTCCTTTAAGTAAATTGTTGAAACATCCAAGTTTCAAATCTCAAGTATCTCAGTTCATGTATCCACCTACCACAACTCCTATGCAAGATAGCTTGAACCTCCAAGAATAAAGGCCCATTGTTGTATTTGGACCTCACGTTGAAGAGAAAGACTCCTCCACTGCCCCTTCCTATGTTACCTTGGTGATTCATGAGCCTGTTTTACATAATTGTATGCTTGACTCGGGTGCTTCTTACAATCTAATGTCATTTTCTGTGATGGAGAAAATGGGGCTGCAAATAACAAAACTATATAAGGATTTGTACTCTTTTGTTTCCAAGAGAGTAAAATGTCGCGGGATGATTAAAGATTTGGTGGTCAATTTAGCTCATATTCTTGTATAAAGTGTAGTAATGGAAATTATGGTTGTTGATATCCCTGCAAGGTTTGGTATGCTCTTGTACAAGTCATGGGGGTCCAAGATTGGAGACTATATCAAACTACATTTAACATAGGATACCATCCTTGTGTTCGATGGAGAAGAACAACAACTATATAGATAATCGATATTTGTAAAGTCAGTTACAAGGGTTGACTATTCAAATAATGCTCCTGTGTTTGGTAAAGAGAAATATTTCGCCTATTAGTTGTTAGAGGAAAATTATCTAATCCTGGATGAAACACAATGCAGTGTTTTGTCTAGCTAAACAAGCAATCACTAGAATGTGATAAAGTATGGAATTTATAAATTGATGGTGCTTATTCCAAGGAATGAAATGGAGCATGTGTGTTGTTGGTATCTCCAAAGGCATCTTGATTCCTCTTTCATTCAAGGTAGAGTTTGAAGCCACTAATAACGTTGTTGAGTATGAAGCTTTGTTGTTAGGACTACAAGCTTCCAAGAATCTCAACATTGGGTGCTTGACAGTGTTTGGAGATTCGGAGTTAGTGGTAAAAAAAATCAGAAATCAATGCCAAGCCAAACATCCAAGATTGAAGGCTTACCGAAATGAGGTATGGGACATGATTGATAATTTCTTCTTATCATTTAATATCCAATTTCTACCCAGAGATAGAAATCAAATCGCTGACTCCTTGGTCCTAGCTTCTAGTAACTTCAAGCCTCCTCAAAACGTATTACTCATATATGAATTTGGGGTCAGGTACAGACCTTCAATGCCAAAGAATGTCAAACATTAGCAAGTGTTTAAATATGAGGAACAAATTAAACGCTTCATGGAGGTTATTGGAGGCTTTTCGAACTTGATGATCAACCAAGAAGATGAGAAAGTAGTAGATTAACAACAAATCGGTGGAGGAGAAACTATTGTTGGACACAAGATTTTACAATTAAAGGGTAACACCATCCTCAGGGGATTTGACCCATTAGAAAGGTTGTTTAACCCAAATGATGTGGGCACCAAACCTATTGAGAAAGAGCTAGAAGAACAGGTGGAACATTGCAACATTAGTACAAACCAAGACCCTAAGGTGATAAAATTGGCAAAAGGAGTTCTTAATGGGTACAAGAAGAAGTATCTGAACCTTTTTAAACGTTATATGGATGTGTTTGCTTGGTCTTATGATGACCTTTTTAAACGTTATATGGATGTGTTTGCTTGGCCTTGGTCTGCTTTGGTGGAGCATGCAGATAAATATAAGCATCACATCTGCATTGAGGAGGCCCAAGTCATTGCTAAGGTTAGTGATTTTCATCATTGTAAATTGACGGAGGCCCTAGAAAATGAAAAAAGACCCAATAATTTGAATAGAGATGATGGTTGGAATATTAGTAGAAGTTGGGTCCCTGCCTTATCCTCCTAATTTTTATTTATTTTTTATTTATTTTTTATTTTTTTTATTTTTTTATTTTTTTTTAAGATATGTAGGTATTGGCATCCTTTTTATAGTATTTGTTGTTGATTTATTCTTCATTAGAGTTTATTTTCTTGATCCTTCGTGTTTTTTATGTATTTTATCATCCTATTCGTTCTTAACTCCTTTTAGTAATTTTCTTATTTGTTTAATGGGCATAAGCCCCATATTTTATTGTTGACCCTATTTTATTTATTGATTATTTTTCTTTATATGTGTGTGTGTGTGTGTGTGTGTGTATTTCTATTATTTTATTTATTTTTCCATTAATTATTTTTAATTCATTTTATTTTATTTCCATTAGTTATTTTATTTATCAAATGACTCTTGTCTTGATTAGGGTCTTCACTTGTTTTTATAATTTTTTACTCCCCTCCTTTAAAGTTTGACTTTGATTATTTATTTATTTATTTTAAAAACTAGTTGTTTAATATAGTGGTTACTTATTAATATTTGTTTTTAATAAATTAATAAACTAATATCACAGTTTAACTATTATTTTTCAAAAACTAGTAATATTTGGTTTTAATAAATTAATTTAAATAGTAATTTTCAAAAACTAGCTGTTTAATATAACCGTTACATATTAATATTTTATAAAAATAATTAATATCATTATTTAAAAATTATTTTTTCAAGAACTAGTAATATTTGGTTTTAATAAATTAATTTAAATATTATTTTGAAAAACTAACCGTTTAGTATAGTTGTTACCTATTAATATTTTAATAAAATTAATGAAATAATATCATTATTTAAATATTTTTCAAAACTAGCCATTTAATATAGCCGTTACATTTAATATTTTAATAAATTAATAAACTAATATCATTATTTAAATATTATTTTTGAAGGACTAGTAATATTGGTTTTAATAAATTAATTTAAATATTATTTTTCAAAAACTGGCCATTTAATATAGTTGTTACCTATTAATATTTTTATAAATTAATGAAATAATATCATTATTAAATATATTTTTCAAAACTAGCCTTTAATATAGTCGTTACTTAAATAATATGTGTTTTTAATATATTAATAAATTAATATATAAATTTAAAACATTATTGTTCAAAATATAGTCGTTACTTGAAATTATGTCTCTACATTGCTCTCTATTTAAGCCTTTGCCATGGTCTGCCTCTTCATCTGGTCCTGATGATGAACCACACTTGTTGGTTCGAAACGCGTCGGCCAAAAAAATCTCTCGTGATTTCTACCAAAAGACTTTGTTTAATTCATTATGGATCACAGAAGCTTGAATACAGAAATTTGATACTATTATCATTCAACACAAGATACCTTTAAAAGGCGGGGTGAAACCATATAAACAGAAGCTCATGCAAATTAATCCTTTGTTACTCCCATCAATTGAAAAAGAGGTAAAGAAGTTGCTCTAGGCAAAAACCATTTTACCTTTGAGATATTCAGACTGGGTGGCAAACTTAGTCCATGTCAAAAAGAAAAATGAGGAAATAAGGTTATGTGTTGACTTCATAAATCTAAACAAGGCTTCACTAAAAGACAATTACCCACTGCCTAAAATGGACTGCATTTTGCAGAAGGTGGTAGGTTCAACGCAGATGTCTATAATGTATGGTTTTTATGGATACAATCAAGTGGTTGTTCACCCGGAAGATCAAAAGAAAACTTCTTTCACCACACCCTGGGGAACATTTATGTATGTCAAAATGCCCTTCGGCCGTACAAATGCAGGAGCCACCTTTCAGAGAGCCATGGATGTAGCATTTGTGGGAGAACAAGACAAATTTGTGGTAATATACCTAGATAACATCATTGTTTTTCAAAAAAAAGGATGAAGAGCACATTGAACATCTAAGGCTCACTTTTGAGAAATGTAGAAAGTTTGGGTTGTCTTTGAATCCCAAGAAATATCAATTCGCTCTAAGTGAGGGATAACTACTAGGGTACAATGTGGCAAAGGAGGGGGTGACTATTGATCCCAAAAGGGTGGAAGCCATCAACAACATCCCATTACCAAGAAATAAGAAATAAATCCAAGTTTGCTTGGGCAAAATCAACTTTTTAAGGAGCTTAATACCAAATTATGTTGAGATAGTCAAAGAAATTACATAGATGTTGAAGAAAGATAAGGAAGTGAATTGGACTTTAGAAGCTCGGGAATCATTTTCCAAAATCAAAAGGGCTTTCGTAGAAGCTCTGTATTCGTCAACCCGGATTATTTAAAACCATTCATTAGGATATTTTTGAGGTCTAAAATGGGCCTCCTAAGGAAATTATAAAATAATAGTGGAAACAATAAAATAAGATTAGATTACATTATCAAATTTTAGAGGCAAAAAAGAAAAACTTTTTTTTCAACTCGTATTTTCAACTTATCTCCCTATACGTTTACTCAAATTTCAAGAAGAAACATGCATTGGATGAAACAATTGATTCCTCATCCAAGGAGTACCCATGTTGCATAATTTCGATAGACCCTACTACACGAAAAATGAGAAATATATGAAAAGTGTGATTGCAATCATGTTTTTCATGTATTTTTTATTTTTCCTGTAGCAGGGTCCGTCGAAAGTATGCAACATGGATACTCCTTGGATGAGGAATTAAAATTTGTATCCAACGAGTACTCCCGCTCGAAATTTGAGTAATCTTTTACTTTTTTACTCCAAAAATGGTGATTCATCTCCCATGGTTGACATCATCATCTTGAATCATATTGGTTCTGGTGCAGGGTGATAGTGAGGGAAAAAGAGGCAAATGGATTGCTAAAATAAAAGGGTATGATATGTATATCAAACCTACCAAGCTTATCAAGGGGCGGGGGCTAGGTAAAATTCTGTTTGCTAGCAAATTGGGCCATAAACCTACTAGCTGGAAAAGATGGAGAAAATGAAAAATTGGAGCACAAGCAAGGGATTGAAACCTCGGCCCAAAAAAATTAGATGAAATACATTGTGTCCCATTAGTATAAACATATTTTCCATTATCTACTTTGTTTGAGGTGCCCAGTGAACTTTGACAAAATTAAGTACAGGGCTCTAAGGTACAAGCCCAAAAATTTGTTATCTTAGATGGCCAATTGTATTGGAAGGACCCAGTGGGGATTTTACTCCTATGTTTGGCTAAATAAGAAACCCACAAAGTGATTGATGAATTCCATAATTTTGCACGTGGAGGACACTACAGCTAGAGAGCTACAACCCACAAAATCCTCAAGGAAGAATTTGTTAGCCTAAGATGTTTGGTGAGGTGCATACATATGTTCGGGCCTATGAGAAGTGCCAAAGGTTGCAGAAAAACAAAACTTTAGCACATTTTCCTTTAATCCCTTTGTTCATTGAAGAACTTTTCAAGTAGTGGGGGTTGGACTTCATTGGGGAAATACACCCACCTTCCAGCGGTCAACACAAGTGGATACTCACAGCAACTAATTACTTCACTAAGTGGGTAGAAGCATCCCCAAACATAAATGCAACAAATGTTGTAGTCATTGCTTTCATAGAGGAAAACATCCTTGCCAAGTTTGGTTGCCCCAAGAATATTTTCACTCACAATGCTTAGGTGTTCAAGTCAACCAAGTTTATTGATTTTTTCAAAAAAATAACATCATAATAGGTCATTCTACCACCTATGGTCCACGAGGAAATGGATTGGTTTAATCTTAAAGTAAAACCTTGGTAAGGATTGTAAAGAAAATAATATCATAAAATCAAAAGAACTAGGATTCACAGCTGAAATTTACCCTATGGGCCAATAGGGTTACCACAAAGAGGTCCATTGGGAAGTCCCCTTTTGAGTTGGTTTATTAAAAGGTTGCAATCTTCCCCATGTTGTTAGCTATGCTAGTAGCTAAAATCTTACAAGTTGTTGAGGAGGAGCCAAATTCTCTCACTAGAAGGATAAATTAGTTGGTAGGACTTCAATAGAGCAGAGAATAGGTGAATCAGAGTTTGATCACTTATTAGGAAAAAATGAAATCCATGTTTGACAGAAAGGCAAAATACATGGATCTACAGCTAGGAGATTTAGTGCTTAGATGGGGAGGTTAGAAGGAAAGACAAAGGAAAACATGGCAAGTTTGACCCTTTGTGGTTTGAACCTTTCAATGTCATTGAAGCAAAAGGGAACAATACCTTTTTGCTGAAAAAATTAGATGGTGAAGCGCTTGAGCTACCAGTGAATGGGAAGTTTCCCAAGCCTTAATTCCAACACTGAAGAAGTCCACTCTCATCTGTTGTAAATATCAGTGAGCCATTGTAAATACTAACATTGTTTTGTGGTTTTTATTACTTTTTTTTGCTTTATAGAGGTTTAAATAAAATGACTCCATACCTAGGGAGTAAGACATTAATCTGCAAATTCTCAATGCATTGCATATAGTACATTGTCCTCAGTTGGAGCCAATGTTATTTCCCTTTATTGCTTATGTAGAGAGGACTTAGAGATCAAATTCAAGAATCCCAATTAAAAAATCAACTAAATCAGTAATGAGGGCAAGTATCATACCCTAGCATCATGGCAGAAGTTCTAAGGTTCAAACCCGTGCTCCTGGACCCCCCCACTTAGTAAGCACAATAGGCTAAAAGAAGAGTTTTGGAGCATATACGCCCTTTTGGTTAAATTCTGAGCAAGATATGGGCGTATCACTATCCATTTATGCCCGACCAACCCTAGGCAGCATTTTGGGGGGGTAACTTGCACGCTTGATAGGTAGGCTTTACACCCCGGAGTTGACAAGTCAACTTGGCGGGCCCGCCGATCCAACGGCCCAGATTAATTCCAGAGGGTAACTGATGGATATGACATCCCTCTCTCCTATCCGTTAGAGGATGGTGTGGCCACCCGCCACAACAATCAGTTCGTTGGTGCCAATTCAAGCAAGCAAATAATTCAAATTAAAACGGTAATATCTCCACCCTCTTCCTGCTCTCGTCCACCTGTCACCTATCACCACCCAATCCCCTTCTTCCATGCATCCTCCCATGACGTCATCCCATGCCAGCCAACCATTGTCCCCTCTCCGCTTATGAAAACCCTTCCTGCCTCGAATTTTTGAAAGTTTCATATTATTTCCTCGCAGAAACGCCTCCAGCCTTTCGTCTGTTCCACAAACGTCATCCAACCACTCAGTCGATTTGGAATCTCCCTCCAACTTCATTTTCAGCAATTTCCAAGGAAACCAAGTAATCGGCCAGTCCCCGTTCACCTGCAATTTATTTGAATATTCATTGGAACATGAAGATGGTGGCCCCTAAACCCTCTAAATCTCGTGAGGTTAAACCCTCCTCCAGTGTCGAGCATCTCATGGGCATTGAGGCTCAAATTGTTGACCCCTCTAGTGCCTACCACTTCGTCGACCTTCGATTCAACTTGTATGGTGGTCATGTCAGAGGGGAAGATCCATTTCCAGTGGTTGACTCTGGCCTGTACTACAAATTTCACCCTCAGTGCACCATTTCCCTGAGTTTGTTTCCTGGCTAAAAAATGCCTACATAGATGAGAAGAATTGTTGTCTCCTCAACAAGGGTCAAAATCCTTGAGGATTCAAAAGGCCCTGATTTACCCAAGCTCCTATGAACCCTATCTGTTCACAGAGACCACATTGGTCTACCATTAAACTACCCTTCTAGTTGATGAGCAGCAATCCTTTCTGCAAATGTTCCTGTCCCCTGGCCTACAGTCTCTGCCTATTGCTCATAGTTTCCCTATAACCCTCTTTGCAGAGCCTATTCAACCCATCCTATCCCTAATTAGTCATCTGTTTGGGGATGTGATGCTAATATAGCTACTAAAGCCTCTCTAAGGTTTCTAAGGCAAATGATGTATCCCGACCATTTGTTCGACATTCCTTCTTACCTAGCCGAGGCCATAAGATTCCAGTTGCACCATTTCCCCACCACCTTCTATTTCAAGTATTATTCTATGTTGTTCTTCTTGTTTGTGTACACTCATGTGGATGAATTCGAGTGCTTCGACCTCAGTTCAGTCGCTTTCAATAAATAAAGGAAGTTTGTTTTCGACTGGGACGTTGTTGCTAGGAAGAGACAAGATCCTGAGGGCTATTCCTGTTGTTTTTTCATGATCTTGGGTCTGGAATAGATTCTTACAATCTCTGACGCTGCCAAAGCAAGAATCACAATGATACTACTTTTCACAGCAGAATATAAACAACAGTAAATCTACTAGTGCACAACATATGGAAAATGTTTTACATTTTTCAACCCAACTTTGCTTTATTAATCAACATATAATACAATAGTCTAGACCTCTCATACTATGGATAATGGCCCTCATACACTCACTAGTACAAGAATACAAAATTGGGGCTTGGTTTCGGTCCATCGACAACCAATCTACCCTCAACAAGATAATCTGACCATATGGTTGATGTAGTTGACTCTCTCAGCTCCTCTCAATCATACCCTGTACCTTCCTAGTCCTTCGACTCTTAATATACAGCTCATGCCTCTGTCAATTCTCCATGTCCATTTGGCCACTGAACCTCGGCTATCAATCTGCTCACAAGTTGATCATTCATCCATCAACACAGCGAGACTCTTGTCAAGTTGTTGACAGCTCCACTTGAGAAGAAATCTCAACTACCCATTGTTGCTCCTCAGCTACTCAGGGACTTCAACCCACTATAGTCTTCCTGCGCTACTCTAATGAGGACGAGCATAGAGAACTAAGGGTTTCCACCTATAACTGTAAGATGTCCATCTCCCACAAGGAACACTGGTTAGGAGGATTGCCCATCATCCTTGTTGTAGAATTTTCTCCTAGTTAGGGCATCCAACCACCTAGGAAACCCTTCCTCTTGGTTGCTAATAGACTTTCAAACTATCCTCTCCTAAGACACCATCCACTAGCATCAATTTAACCTTAAAACATCAATACAATACATACCGAGCCTTTCTCAGCTTTTGCGTCACCTTGGTGCAGTCTACTACATGCTCAGCCCTCACTCGCACTGCTTGCACTCGCTTTCCTACACTCACACGTTACTTCACTCGTGCATTCCTACACTCACATTCCTTCACTCGCGCATTCCTGCACTCGTGTTCTTGCACTTGCTCATTCTTTCACTCGCGTGTTCCTAAACTCATGCATTCCTGCACTCACGCGTTCCTGCACTTGATGTGCAGACTATGAAAGATGTTTCTTGGATGTTTCTAAATGCCTCACACTTGACCTATATTTATAGGCATCAAGTGGCTCCATTGAATTTGTCTTTGGGCACTACTTTAACCTCAAGCCAACCTTCCCAACTAAACAAATTTACCTATCTTAACTTCAAAAATCCATTTCTCTTCAACCACAACTCAAATGGGATGAATTTCGATGCATCGGACTCATCTTGACGAGTACTATCATCCTCATCCATCACATGTTGAAATATCTCCATAGTTTTTTCCCCAACATCAATGGATGAAAACCCGCAAGCTTGGGTTTCAAGCACACAAGGTCATTTGTGAAGCTCCTTCCTCCAAACCCTTGATCCTCAAGGCTTGGAGTACCTCCTAAGCTACAAAATCAACAATTCTCAGTTTATATCCTCCTATACAGCTATTTCCCATAAGATCATTCATGGTGTTTCCCCTCTCAGATTTCTCGCTCAACAAAAAAAAATAGCATAGTCTAACAAGGTGGAGGAGTTTCCCAGAAATTTATGGAAATTTCGGTCATATTTAGAGAGGCAAATATTTTTGTAAATCCAAGTTGTAATTGTTAAACTTCAAAATCTTAGGTGTCCTAGACGTTTTTAATGGTGCTTTTCCACCATCAAAAACACGATTCAAACATTGCCTCTACAAGTTTTTTTGAAAAAAAATTGCCCAGATTCCGGCCACTTTTGGCCATCCAGGCAATTCCTCCGCCTCATTAGACGACTCCAAAAGAAATCCTCCAACTCAATGAGGATGCCAGGGTGGGGGACTAGTACCTACTTGAGGATTTCACTGAAATTGGGGTCTATGGGTGTGAGCTTCCTCCTTACAACTTGCCTACGTTTACCATGAGGATTTTCACTCTGGAATTCATCACACAGAGCCTTAATGTAGACCAAGTTCACTTTGTCCCTACTAAGAAGGGATATATGTTTAAATTGGGCAACCCTGTGGGACCTTTTACTGTTAATTACAGGTAGACCCATAGGGCAGTTGAGGAATTACTCAAACATATGAAGTTTGATCTAGGGAAGGTTTGGCATTATGATCCTCATGGTGTCATTACCAAGAGGAGAGAGTATAAAGGCTTCAACTAATGAACATGCGGATAGGTCTGAGATCGAATGGAAATCTAACTTTGATTTGTGGCCTATTAATACATAGATGGAGATCGAGACTCAAGCATCGAAGGACAAGCCACAGAAAAGGACCATTGACCAAACTGAGGATGTCAAGATTGGAGATGTACACCCCAGTGAAAAGGCAAAAACCCAAGAGATAGATGAAGAAAAAATTAAGTCCAGGTTGGTAGAGACAAAACCAAATCAACCAAGCTTCCAGGTGACCTTGGAAGACCCATTACAAACTGTTGTTTCATCCTCTTCAGAGGTAGCTATTTTAAGTTCCAAAGGTGGTGCATGTTACTGAGCCAAGTTGGCCTATTGGAAAGGCCATTAAAGAAAGAAACAAGGTAAGTGGAGAGATGCAACAAAAAATGGCATCTCACTCAATCCAATGTCAGACTAGACTCATGGATGCCATGGACTTAGAGAAATCAAATGAATTTCTCCCTGCAACACCCATTAGCACATTCACTACCTTCAGGCTCTCAGTTCAACGCCATGGATGTTTCATTAGACTTGACCAGTGTCCCTTTGTCGAATAAGATTAACTTCCACAGGGAAGTGGGGAAAATGTTGGACAATGAGCTCAATAGAAATGCAATGACTATCAACAAGGCTAAGAAGTTGCTAGAGAATGTTGCGGCAATGTTGAAACAGGAGAAAGCTAAATCCAGAGCTCTACACATGCAGAATGAGAGCTTCAAATATTTTATTATGAAGTTGGGGTTAAATCCAAAAGACAAAGCTACATTTGCAGCCCTCCTCCAAAGTTTACAAGTGGGTATATAGGATCTAAGGGCCACACAAACTAAAGATGTCAGGTAGTGAACATGTGCAATCTAAGGAACTTTCACAGGTGGAAGAAGAGAAAGAAATCCTGGCCAAAGCACTGATAGAAAGAAACAATGAGTTAGTAGCCCTCAAGCAGCAGGAAGCGGAACTTCAGTAGAGGATAGACACACACAATTGTACAGTGCTTGTGTCTGAAAATCCCCAAAATCCCATAGAGCATCTCACCAAGACCCTCACTGAAATCCATCTTTCTGAAGGGGAGCTTAAGCAAGTGCATAAGGATTTGAACACTGCCCAAAGAAACCTAGCACGGAAAGAAAAACAACTTGAGACAGCGAAGCCCAACACAGACCTAATTTTTAAGAACCTATAGGTAGAAAACTAGGAGATTGTTGAGTTGAAGAGCAAGCTTAAAGGAAACATGTCTCTCCTACAAGCCAAGCAAATTGCCTAGTATGAAATCATAGCAAAAATGAAAAGCAACTGGGAGTACATCACTCTGATGGATGAACAGAAGATTGTGATCAATGATTATGAGTTTTTCATCCTGGTTGCCAAAGAAGATGGGGAAAAGAACCCCCATATTTCCAAGAAGTTCATTCGGTTTGTGAATGAAAGGGAACTCAATGAGTTGAAGCCAATTGATGTAGTAGAAAGAGTGTCTTCTACCATGGAGATCTCCAAAGTTGTCTAAAAGGAGGAGGCCAGAGTCAAAGCTCAGAAATGTCTAGGGGTGGTGTAAAAAGATGTGGATGTTTTCCATGTTGAGTTTGATGAAAGAGTCAGCGCGGGGTTTCATTGTTGTTGGGATCTTGTGGGAATGCTAATCCCATGGACACAATACACCAGTTGTTACTAGAGGCCAAGAAAAAGGAAAATTCCTCTCATGAGAATATTGTCACCCTTAAAGGTAAAACAGTGGTTAACTATCTCAAAAAGGAATTCCAACTGTTAGGAATCTAATCTAATCAATAAAATCCTAATCTAATCTAATCTAAAACTAATATAACCTAAACTAATAATTAATCTAATTACATCATACTATGTTACATTCCTTTATATCGATCTTTAAAGATGTAAGTTAAAGTAAATCAACACAAAGGTTTGATCGATTTAAAAAGGTTGATCAAACTGAAATTAAATGATTTATTTGCCTCTTTAAGAGAGGACTTGATGCAAAGATAAATATACAAATACAAGACTAATCTAAACATAAAATCCTATCTCGAACTGGAGTGGAATAGCCCTCTCCTAATCCAAGAGCAAGTTAACTAAAACAAGGGGAAGCATTGGTATAATTCATCATATGATTTTGTATTAATTAAATGAAGTAGTTCACATTAACTTGTTGGGATTATGATACAAGTGTTGTCCTTGATGGAAACTCACTCACAGGTCAGTTCAGATTTGATAAAGGGCCACTCACATCGTAATAGGGCAATGGTACAAAAGAACAGGAAGCCAGAACAAAGGATTACAAATCAAAATCAAGAAGTTGAAGAAAAATGATGTTTTAAGTCAGTTTAAATTATATATGCATGTTCACCTTATCCAAGCAGCGTATACACACGGGTTCATAGAACAAAAGGAGCATATACCTATGCATGCATTTTTACAAGAGGAAAAGCGCGTATGGATTGGAAAATCAAGTAAATTTAAGATTAAAGAATACTAAGGATCCATACCATGGTATTAGCCCATAATATTAAGCGGGGTAATGGTTATTTGATACCGTCCAAGAATACCACAAGTATTAAGTGTTGTTTTGATTTGGGGTATTGAGAAAGGCCAAAAACTATATGAGGAGGAAAATATCAAACGGCAATGTGTGCAAGTGAAAGGGTTTTTCAGGAATACTTCTATCTGAAGTATATTTTATGTCGCAGGGGCCATGATTATGATATGATCTAAAATATTTTGTGCACCTTGGATAAAATGTTGAATCAAGATCATAAGACCTAAAATGACTTATCATTCTATGATCTGATATTGGTTGGGCTAGATTTGATTGTTTACGCATGTGTTATTCTTTAAATGTCATGATTTGGGTATGTCTAAAGTTTGGAGTAGCAGCGAAATTGTAAGTTAGTATTTGTAGTTCTATACACTAGTTCGCCTTAGTGAAGGCACGTATACATGTTGGTTCGACTCTTCCAAGTAGCGTATTCAAAAGCAAAGCCTGTTGTTTAGAAATGACTGATCCATCTAATCAGTGTTGTTGTTTTCTTGTTGTATGTCAATGATGTCTTCTTAGATATGAAAATAAAACTAAATGCAATAAGGAGATTGAGTGTGAATGATTGATTGATTAAGTGAGAAGGGTGATCCTTGTTGCTGCCTGTTTAGATCTCTGTAATTTGATAGTAGATCTTCAGAATATTTTTGGTTGGTACAGATTTGATTCAAAAATTCTTATGATTCAGTGATTTTAAAGGTATACACAGGTTTGGTTAAAGGAAATAATGTATACATTCTGACATATGGTTTTTGAGGTTGCAGTTGGTTCTGATTGATGACACAGGCTTCTGGGTTTAGCACAGTGTTCTGGTCACAGTGATATGACTATTCAAATTGACTGATTGCCGGTAGATGTAGTTATTGCAGTGGTGAATAATTGTGTGCCTATGTACCAAGAGTATCCATTCTGAAAATTTATGAAACATGGTCCCTGGAGGAAAAGAGAATGTTGTAGCCTTCTGTAAGCCAACGCCTATGTACCGGTAAACATATCGGCTAGTACAAGAGCTAGGGAGTTGTAGCTCCCTTCCAGTAGAAGATAGAAAACGAGAGAAGGTTATAGCCTTCTGAAAGTGGGTACCTGCGTACTGGTATGAGTCTGCACCAGTACAAGATTGTAAACAAATTTTCTTTATATTACAAAAAATATAAAGACGACAGCGGCAAGTGGTTTTTCTCTCGCATTGGGTTTCCACCTTAAATCTTGGTATTAATGTGTGTTGCTTATGTGTGATGGTTTATTATGCTATTATTTCTCATAGTGACTGTTTAATAAAGTACTTACGCATTGAGTAAATATCAACACATGATGAATTAACCGAATCATAAGTTCTTTGGGTATACGCTAGTTTCCTTAATAATAGTTGTGTGCACACGCGAGTTCACTTCATTGAAATAATGTATATAAATCTGATTATGAAATGAAAAATTATTGAATTGTAAATATTGATTCACCTCCCCGCGTCTTTCAGTATTATTTCCAACATAACTAATAGAAGTGAAAACAAAATAAGCCTACAAATGAATAATAAATAGTTATTAGTCACCACAGGAATACTTCAATGAATTAAGATCGATTTCGATCTCATTCTGCCCTGCAAAGATAGCTCTAACAAAGCTTCAACAACAAAATATTAATGGCACAACAATAGTGCATAATATTGAAGAAACATAATATTGTTTAGAATAAAGATCAGAACCAAAAAAGAAACTTTAACAATAAAACAATAATCCTAAGTTACGGTAATAGTACATAAGAACAGGAACTAATTAAACATTGCCAAAGCTTATTACAAAATATGCAGACCTAGAGTAGCTCAGACCCATAATCACATTGCCTACAATAGTGCTAAGCAATGATAACAGAGCCAGAAACCCTTTGTTTTCTATAATCAACCTTTCTATACATAACAGTAGTGATATTGCATAAATCGAACAACCACAAAGAATCCCCCTTGAGTGGATCGCAGCCTTGTTACGCCATAGGTTGGACCATATAGGGGTCACAAATCTCAAGATTGCATATCGGTGATTCTTTCATGCTCCTCTACCAGCTCCAACAATATGGCAAAGGTGTGCGCAGTTTGTCAATCCTCTTGTGCTTCATATCATCAACCCAATGACACTACCTCCAAAACTTGTTTATCATGACTAAGGATATTGTTGATCGTGTCGATCATGACACTTTGATTTTTTGTTTTATGTAAATATTTTATTTCAGAAGAAACAATGTCAGTGATAATTTGCTTAGTACAATGGTGCCACTAAGCACGTTGATATTTTGTTATAATAATTCACTGCCAAATCAAGAAAGAATATTTTGAAATGGGCCTTCCCTCTAAGGCCCTATAAAAACAGCTTAAGATAGAGAACCAAGGGTTCAGAATTTTGGTTTTCATATAAATGTGCAATATGTATTTCTCCTTGTGTCTGTTCCATATGTTTTCACACTTCTTGTCATATTACATCTAATCGCAGTTGTTGAATATGTTTTTCATGGAGTTATGGATTCATCTAGGTCTAATGCTAATTAAAGATGCCTATAACTTATATGAATTGTTTTACTTAAAACGCACTCTATGTATCTTAGCACTTCATTTAAACCTCCTCATATGTTTCACGTTGAACTTCAATGAATAGGATTCTTAAGTTTAAGCCCTGTGCATTGGTTTTTTTCCTCTTTATTTATTCCATCTGATATACTACAAATGACCTATAAAATTGCATATGTATATGATGTTGGCTGCTAAAGCCATATATTAATGCTTTTGTGAGTTATATTTGGCATTCAAACTTATATTTCTTCTCTTAAGAAAGGCTCTGAATCAAGTTCATCTCGAAATATGATAAATACTAAGTGTAGTATAAAATATGAGTAGATCCTTTAAGAACTCATCAAGATGTCTTAGGCACTAGCTTCCTTTCAAACCAGAGGTTCTCTCTAGGAGCTACAACAAGAGCTAGGAGGTCAAATTTCTCTCTCTAAGTTGACTTGTCAAAATCATGTTGACTTGGACCGGCATTAATAATAATATTTTTCCATGTGCAAATTTGATCTTTTTAGGGGTTGTTGAGCTTCTCCAAGGAGGGAATTGCTCTCTCAGCAACAAATCTTCCACAGATTAGTTCTTGTTCTTGTGTAGTATTACTTGGTAGCAAGTCTTGCTCTCTATTTGGGACAATTACTAGGTAGCAAATGGGCAAAACTTGGTAGCAATAGCATTGTCCCAAATAGCTTTCAACCAAAGAATTTTGTGCTTAAGAAACGTCAGAAGGTTGACCGTTCATTTGTCAAATTTGGGTAAACTATATATCTGGAACGAATAAAGTTTGTTCTTCAAGTTAAATACTCCAGAAGACTTAGAATATAAAGATCTCCATTGAATACCAAAATATATATTAAATGTATGAATGAGAATGATGATACAAATGAGAGTGAGAGATCTGCTTATGTACTAGGGAAGTGCCTCTTCATAGAGAGTCATGTTTCATTTAAACATGCCTCTTTAACTTAATTACTAATTAAATAATCATTATTTATAATTATTATCATTTACAATATTTCATATATTTTTATTCATAGCATTGTCTTCCTCAAAAATTTGTCATCAAAGCTTACAAGTGAAAGCCCTGATCTCTTTTCCATGTTTCTGATGTCTTCTTGTCTCGGAATTGTCATCTTCGTCGAAGCAAGACGATATGATCCTCTTAAGTGATAAACAAAATTGTCGGACTAAAAATGGATCTGACCATCCTAAATTAATCTTCTGTGGAATCTTGCAATGACTGAAAACTTGTGATGAATTGTTAGCACGTGAATGGATTGAACTGAGATTAGTATTCTTCGGAACATTAGTTTGTTGTTTTTGTTCTAAATACATGGCTTGATTGAATTGTCACTCTCGTGATTCAGATATCGATAAGGAATTCTAGTGATTTGATTTTCCTTTATCTTGTTTGTGTCGTTTTCTTGATTTATTTGAAGCACATGATTTCTTTTAGTTATGAAAGTTACAATGGTTAGTTTTTGGATCTTCACTTGAATCTTTTGTTACTGGTACTACAACTTCTGAGTACATCTTTACTTCATCTAGTTTGTCCTCTTCTTGAGTTGTGATATTAATTGGATCGGTATTAGTTCCCTTCTCTTCAACCTGGACTCTTCAACATGGACTGTTACGTCTGGATACTTCCATACTTTTGAGTAAATTGCTTTACCTTATCTTTTAATGACTTTGTCATCCTTAAGCTTTTTAATTTGTGTCAGTAATTTTTCGCTATGACCCTTAAGTCACAAGACTTCTTCATTTCTATCTACAGTGATTTTGTCAATTTCATTTATAATACTTTTTTATCTTCTTGAGAAGTTACTTTTGAAATATTTGATATATCTTCTGGCATTACTGAATTTGGCTTCAATGTAACATCTTGCAATGTTAATTCTCTTTTTGTATGAAAATGTCAAAAACTTATTTTTCGTATTTGGGATGAAGGAAGCTAGGGTTTCCACCATGTTGATCCCAGAATAATGTCACTTGGGTCATTCCATAGGGATTGAATAGAGAATAGAGATATAAATGTATAATTGCCAATGTTTAACTGTAAATCAATGATTTCGTATCATTTTTTTAAACAAGCTAATTTTTCAATTATATTTGACTCTGGAACTACTAATTGGTTTGCGACACCAAGGTTGACAAATTTTGATGGCCAAAGGTCTAGATCAGAGAGCATGGCTCTATGCAGCAGTGGAGCGGCCAGAGAACTGAACTGCTCTGATACCAAATGGAACGAACAAAGTTTGTCCTTCAGGTTAAATACCCCAAAAGACTCTGAATATAAAAATCTTCATTGAAATACCAAAATATATATTAAATGTATGAATAAAAATGATGATACAAATGAGAGTGAGAGGTCTACTTATATACTAGACAAATGTCTCTTCATGGAGAATCATATCTCATTTAGACATGCCTCTTCAACCTAATTACTAATTAACTAATCATTAGTTATAATTATTATCATTTACATTATTTCCTATGTATATTTATTCATAACAATATCCTTCAGTCTGCATATGAAGTTGGGAATTGACAAGTGAATAAACACATGAACTTCTCTTTCAAAATTCTCTAGCCAGCGGCAAGAAATGGTGTGATGCAATAAAATAAATTGCAAAAAATTGAAAGTGATCTAGGCAACATTTGATTCTCAATTCTGAATTGGAAAAACTATGGCCTTTTCTTGACATTGATTTTTAATATCAAAGAAATGTATTCCAAATTCAGATAATATTTGACAAAATGGTCATTGGACTTCAACCATGTAAGAAGAAACTACAGCAGTAATGCCTAAAACTAACGATAAATATTAATAACCACTACTTGTGTAATGAATTCTGCAACATTATTGTTCGAGTAGGCATCGACTATGGGGCATTCATATCACTCCATTTCCAACGAGACTTCTTTTTCTGACGAGACAAATTTTGATGCATTATGATTGTTTTCTTGGGCAAACTGACAATCGGTGTCATCTTAAAATTGGCCAAAACCCCGACCATGAAGTTCAATGGGTAAGGTTCCCGTCACAGGTGGAACTCTTCCTGCATAGTTCCTACCAGAGTTGGGGCCAGTTTTACGTGGAAAAAGGCGTGATATGAGTGCCCCTAATCCCACTATGTCCGAGTGCACTAAACGAGCTTTTATAAAACACAATACATATGAAATCACACAAGTTGCAGTGCACTTGATTTATTAACAATGCATCAAAAGTCCTTGAATTTAGTGAAACATCAAGAACTTGACTATTGCTTTCCAAAAAATCGTTTGACAATAATGGAGAATCAGAATGTTTCTTCGTATTGAATGCCAACTTTATCTTTTAAACTAGTTTATGATTATAAAGGAATGCCAAAACTTGCTTGTTTTAACAAAAGAAGTTGCAACATGTAAGAATGTATATCACTTTCAATAAACTAATTACAGTTATCCAGGGATAAGCCTAATCTCAATTTGAAAAATCAATACATAAAATACAAAATAAATTAAATTAAAATAATAGAAACTGTAATTTTTTCTAATATGAAAAGTAGGGAAACAATGTGTTGTGTTATGCAGGGCATACACTGCTATTATATGCAAATGTAAGACGCTTGTTACAACCCTCTAAAAACAAACTATATAATTCTAACAAGTTTAAACAACTCCGTTGGACTGCAAATGGATATCAAGGAAATCAACCTGTCCCTCCCAACATTGCAGAAGCACTTAATCTATAATGGAGCAAGTCAATGAACTACTAATAGTGACAAGCATCGAGGAAATTCAAAAGTAATCCCTCTTCTTAATGTTCCAGCCGAAAGGAAAATAAAGCCTACTGGTTATCAAAGATTTGAACACTGCTGCAACAACATAGCCAGAAGAGTTCTGCACAGTGAAAATAAGAGTCATGTAGGCACAAAGTTTTCAAGTGTAAAAAAACAAAATAAGACAAAAAATTTATATCTAAGAAATCTCACTTGTTAATTTTCATTATCAAGTTAGCCACAAGGTGTGAGCTTCTTGTTGCCAGCTCCACGAGGATTATCATCTTTCCAGTCATCCCATGCCCTGGCCTTCTCCTCAGCAGATTCATCATCACTTGTTGCATCCCTTTTCCCATCTGTCACCCAAGATGAGTTTGCTTCTTTTAATTGCTCTGCTACCTTTTCCTGCCACTTATTCATGATCTTCATTTCCTGCATTCCAGCCTGTTCAATACTCATGGTGGGCAACCTGGACAAGAACAAAAGCATTAGCACATTAAAAAAATGTAATTGCATTAGCAAACTTGGGGACAAACAGAACCCCAAAGGATCAAATCTGAACTAAAATCTGAGCTATTACCACCTGTAAATTAAAATTTCTTGCAAAGGCAAAAAATAATATAGTACTTGAGTCCTATTTGTACTTAGCAGGATACATAATAATTGCAGAAAAGAAAAAATAAGCAAGAGACAGAACACATATTCTAGCCACAGAATGGGGTTAAACCATTAATGTTGAGCTTCAGAAGCTAATAGAGTATCTAAATATAACACAACTTGTAAGGTTTGTACTTAGAATGATATATAATGATTACAGAAAAGAAAAAAGAAACAAGAGACAGAAGACTCATCTTCTGACCATAGAACAGGGATAAACCATTAATGTTGAGATTCACAAGTGTTAGCAATAAAATTAAACAAAACCAAAACCAACCTAAATCCTGCAATGAAGAAAAGATAAACAGCACTAGGGCAGCCAAGAGAGGAGAAGCCCTAGACAGAGAATAAACCCTAGAACAAGTGCATTAGACAGTAAAAACCCAAGCACAAGATAGATAAAACCTGGAACAAGAGAGTGCAATGCTTTATGGTGCCCTTAGCCTACATAACTTGTATAAAAATCAAATGAACAATCACAAAAGAGGTAGGGCACTTTCCCCAAGGAAGGGTTATGACCCTACATTGCTATGTTTCACAAAACGCCTTCATCAGCAGCATACTGGTACCAGTAACATACCAAAACATCGAAACTTGACTGAAACTGCCCCGAAACTCTGTTGGCCATACCGTATGACATTTCGCAATGCCGAAACGCCATACAGTATGGCCGGCAGTGTTTTGGAGCCATCTCGGCCAAAAAGTGCAGCGTTGTGGAGAGTTAAGTGGTTGTTTTGGGCAGACTCAAGCGACCAAAAAGGGCGTGGATCCCTTCTATGGCCCAAAAATGCTTAATTAAACAGTTTTCGTATAGTTTATTTCACTCCTAAGCTAGTTTCATTAAAAAAAAAAAAATTACACAAGAGCTCTCTTTTGCTGCTCTTGATATTGTTGTTGATTCAAGCAGAAATCGAAGTACTAGTAGAATTGTCTCTTCTGCTGGACAAGCATCTTGTTATATTTTTGTTGACGAGGGTGAGGACGGTTATGATTACTAATATGTAGTCAATATTTGTCTTTAGCTCATGTTTTAATTCAGCTTTGGCACATATAGCCTCATGTATAAAGGTTGGTTTTGGAAACTTCAAAGCACAGCCTCATCTATAAAGGCTACTTTTGGCTTTTTGCAACATCTATGAAAATTAATATAGACTTGGTTTTCCTTCTAAAATGTCATTTATGTGTCCCATTCTTTTTTTCTTGCAAGATAACTTATTTGTTATATACATAAATGCATATATAATATATATATATATATATATATATATATATATATATATTATGTTTTGCTCGACATTTCAGGTAATGTCTCCATTTTCTGGGGGTGATGTTTCCAGTCGTACCCATTTCAGAAATTTCTAGATGTTTCGGTGTTTCATGCAACTTAGCTACATTGAGTTGACTAGGTCAGCAATAGCAAAATCTAGAATTATATTATCAAATTACAAACAATTTCAATGTGGCCAAATGTGAAGATTACATCCCTAAGTTGAACGAGGAGCCAAAAAGAGAAAATAGTCAGAAAGCTTTACATCCCCCTTTAATGTTGAACAAGGGCCGCATTGAGAAGTTATGAGTTATGGCATGCCATCTCCCATATTAAGCACCAGATCTCTCCCTCATTACTAGAGGGGTCATTGGTGGCAAACATTGTGCTCAACAGAGTTTTACTGGCCATGTAGATAAGAGCCTATAGTGCAAGAGACCCATATTGTTGCTGTCCTACAAGAAAATCAACAACATTTATAAATGTGATATGGCCTACTTGGGTATACGCCTTGACCTAGACAAAGTATGAGTATTTGAATCAAACAGATTGCTCAAGAAGTTTGCTTCAACATCATCATTGATCCTCTCATGTATTGGAGGTGCACCATCACTGAATTTCTCATGTATTGCAAGCATACCATCATTGAATCACTCATCCAAGGAATGCCAAAAGGAACATCTCTTATAGAGGAAGACACCTCTACGAGGTTGGAGATAAAAAAATCCTTAATAAGATTGTAATTGACCCAACTATCTACACAATCACTATAAGAGTGTTGGCTTGGAGGTTGAAAGAAGACCAACGCCCCGATGTGATGAAGATAGATCCACTAAAAATATCTCAACTCATGTAAAGAATCGTCTATAAGTAGAGAGAAAATCATGGTGTACCATGATTAGAAACTTTATCAAAGACAACTTCAAAACATTCAATCACCTAGAGTAAATGGATCATAGAGGCAATATCCCTAGAAAGTTTCATTGTCATCAACCAAAGTGTAGTAGGGTTTTGGTCGTTATAAAATGTTGTGACCCTTCATTACGAGTATGGGCCCACACAGTAGATCCAAAAATTAGGTTGCTAGACTAACTGTAGGTAAATAACAGTACTCTATCTAACTAAATGTAGGTACCATAGAGAGGTTCTTGGATGTACTCTAGCTAAAATGACTCTGAAATGTGAAACTAAAGGTTTGTTTTTATACCATCACAGGAAATTGTCCCTGGAGATCCATGACTAAGTTTAAATTGATAATGGGCACTATGACCCACCACCTATGGGTAGTGTATATAGGAGAAAAATTTTCTCCTAGATGGTCCTCAACCAGCAGCCCCTTGCAGCGACCAGATAGCTCAATGTGCCATTATCTCTGCCACTTGAGCCAACCATGTGGTCCCTTGCCCACTTGTTATGATTGTATCTTTGAAGGTCGGCCTCTCAACCCTGAAGGTATGGCTTTTCATTGGTATAGTTGAGTAATTTTCCTTACTTGTCATAGGCATTTTTTGGCATGGATTGGTGGGGGGATTCGGTAGTAAGAGTGGGCTAAGTTTGTATTCTTGTCTCCATTGCCCGATTTTGAGGTTAGCCTTATATCCTAGTCCTGTGGGATCTCCTCTACTGGTCATTAGCTTTAGGGTTGGCACTACATGAGAAATCTCGATTTTGCTTGGGTGGTCCCACTTCCCGACACCATATACATCACTCCCTTCCACTTATTTTAGCCCAATTCGTCTCTTTTCCCATCTGGGTCAACATGTGTCCAGTGGGTCCACATAGGGTTAGCCTCCCGCTCCCCTTGTCCACACCATGGGTTGAGCCTGGAATGATGCCCGGAGGTTGATGTAGCTAAAAAGAAAAGAAAAAGCATAATTTGACCACTCTTAACAAGAAATGTACCACAAAATGCAAAAGATGGTCGGGACATACAAATTTAGCGAGTGGGCAAAATCCAAACATGAGCTCTACCCCTTATCCATGGCCATTACCATGGTTCCTATGGGCCCTAAATGAGTCCCCTCCATCATTAAGGAACCCATGATTGTCCCTACCCTTGGTGGGTGATGAACTGCCCCACCTTAACGGTGTATCCACTGATATATATTACACAAAATGCTTGATGAGCCTCATCATTGGGTAACTATATGGACCTTAACGCACCTCCAAGCTTATTTAAATCAACTCTTCTCATAATTCCTTACATATTTTGATTATATTTTGCTTAATGAGATGAGTAAAAGTGAGATGTTATGCCTGGTGAACTAATATGCATTGATTGCAGGTTTTTTGAGAACAAATCATGGCAATTTTGGCTAATTCAGGGCATAAACTTGAATGAGACAAGAAGGAGAGATTGTAGGAGATAGATCCACCTCATTTACTCCTCACTCATTCGAATATTCCTCCATCAAATCACACTAGCTCGGAGTTGCAAGCAGCCAAGTCATGAAGATCAAAAGGCAGTGGAGCAAGTGACAGTTAGAGAGCCAGTTCATCTTGAGTTTGGGAGCCGAGCCTCCCTAAATTTAAGGAAATCGTTGGAGACTTTAGTTGTATAAATAAAGAGGCCTAGAGCCTCATTAGGATTCGAATTTTTGATGTAAAAAGCACTTAGCATTCTACCAACTTCGACCCCGAAAACTTTGACCCCTGCAAACTTCTTACACTCATTAATACAACCAGAGTTCTTATACTTCTCTCTTCCCTTAAGAAGAGTGCCTTTGAAGTCCCTTTCAGCTCAACTTTTGGACTAATAACTTTGTCTCACGTTCAGCTCTTTTGAACCAGAAATTTTAGACATATGACAGCTCCTCCTACACAGGAAATTTGGGTCAACGATTGCTTCTTTTACACATATATTTCAGAACAAAAGATAGACACATTCTGCCTTTGAAAACTCGGGTTTATACAGCAGAATACACACACACATATTCCAAGTCTCCTCCGTTAAATACGAGCCGGTTCACCCTCTGCAACAGGCCCAAAAATCTCACTGACTGCGTACAAGACTGCGTGTAGACAGACATGAGGAGATTCGAGCTGCCTGTACATTGTCTTTGACAGAGATACAGTTCTACCAGACTTGGAATATGCCCTAAACCTGTGTGCAAACAATAGACCTGACTGCCTCATACAAATTTGAGCTCTCCTCTTGACTTAAACTCAGCCTCCAAGAGAGACTCAAATTGTTATAGCTGGTCTCTTGTTCTTTGTTGTAGATTTTTCTCCCTTAACAAATTCTTCCTCCTCTCAAGCTCCTCTCTCCTTCTCAAGTGCTCATGAGATAATAATGAAAAGAGATTTGCCTTTTCCCTTTTGTCTTCTCTAAATGAAGAGAAACCTAACCGTAGAGATCTAAGGGTTGAGGTTAAATCTTAGTTCATTAGATCAAGGGTAGAGATCACTTCCCTCTCTTGACCCCTTTTCTCATGTGGTCCCCTTTACTTAATAAACTCCTAATCACTTTAATATGTTTTGTATCTTGTGCATATTTTCTCTAATAAAGTCAAGATTAAATTATAAAGTGACTTTAATAATAAAATATACTTTGTACTTTTTTCTCCCTAAAGTCACATTTAAAACATAAATTGACTTAATTAAAAAGTATCAAGCACATGTACCACCTCATAAAGTGACTTAACTCCATGCCATTAATATAACTCATAATGTCACATGACAAAAAGGTTATTGAAGTGTTTTCCTAGGCAACAAAAGGCCAATGCACTAGGAAACACTTCCTTGGTACAATTTTTCTCAACATGGAGTGGATATTGGGAGCCCAGGTTGGCATTAGGATCTAGGCAGGGCTTTCCATCATATACTAGAGGTGCAGGGTGACTATGTCGAAATGGTTGACCCAACGACTGAACACACACATTCCTTCATGAAGTTTCGATAAACACTAATGATCAGTTGGTTTGACAGGTGAATAAGCATACTCCAAGAAATGCCACGGCACATTGTCCGTGTATGGGATTGCAGGATGATCAGCGTGCTCTAGCAAGAGTCATTCAAATGGGACGGCAATGGTATGCCACCAAGCAGGGCATTATATGATGACGATGTTCCAATGATGAATGGGGCACAAGAGCTGTCAAGGATCCGCACAACAGTGACATCCCCATTAGCATGTGAGGAGTTAGGCTGCTCAAGTTTACCCAGGATCAATGACGAGATGGATGAGCATTTGGAAGCATCATGTCTTCAATCGAGATATCAACAGATTAAATATGGGGAGGGGGGCATTCACAAGATTACCCTCGAACATCCATATGGACTCTCAATCATACCCTTGGGGATTCACACACCTATCACTCTCCAGTACTGTTTACTATCATAGAGGATTTGGTTGTCACCCCTTGATGCTCTCATCATGACAAGCGAGACACAAGAGGCTCACCTAAGACAACTGGATGAGACATAGAGCATCATGGACAAAGAAAGGCTTTCCAGTTGGAGGTGAATGGTCAGTTTAGCATGCACCAGGTTGATTATTGATACATGGTGTCCATTTGTTGATTCTATATAGGGACCAGAGGAGGCATGGTTGGGTTCCAACAACAATCAGTACTAAATAGCAATCAGTAAAGATTGGGAGCTGAGAACTTCCAATATGGTTGTGGGATCAAGGGATCCAGTTGGTTGCCAGGTCACTCTAATTCTCAATAATTAGGGATATGACAGCAACTGATCTAGTTGATTTTGGGATTGACATGTGGAGGATTGCAAATGCCTTCACGATGTGGTGATGCAGATTTTCCGTATTGTTACTCAAGATCAAGTATAGTTGTAGACCGATAGGCTGACCTCATTGAAATTCCTTGGCAAGATGTGCTTCACGGTTGTGGGTTCAGACCTCACAGATATTTTGGCATGTGGTTGCAAGCAAGGAGGACTTAGTATGAGCATGATGGGCAGTTATTTATGACCAGAGTGTCCCAACAATAGCATGGAAATCTTTTTTTGAGATTAGCATGGGACCTTGGCATTACAAGGCTTAGCAGTTCAACTACCATTAGGGATGAGATGGTTTTTACAGAGGGAGATCACTTAGATCTTCCATTGGACCTCAATTTCGTGGAGAGCATTTCACTTCTCAGTAATTCATTGATATTTTGGAGCACCTCACTATTATCACAGTGTGGCTAGCAGGAGGAGGTCATGGTTAGTTCATGTGGAGGATGGCCCTTCTCAGTAGGACTTGGATTGTACCTTTAGGAGTTCACTCTTGAGGTACATGAGATCGCTTTTAAATAGAGCGGCTTCTTAAGGAGATGACTGAGATTTTGCATTTTTGAGATTCTCCACTTATTGGCAATATGCAAAGAGCCTTTGGTGTCTATGCCCTTGTTGTGGAGTGAATGGAGTGAAAAATGCTTCACGATGATCAGCGTGGTTTGGGACCCCGGTATCGTGAGATCCATTCGTGTTGGGGCAGTACACTGGTCTAGAGTGATTCAGTGGCATATTTGGGACCCTGGTATTAGTTCAGATCAGCTTGTGGAGTGGTAGGGTGTGATGATATTGCTTGAGGACAAGAAATTTTGGGGAGGGTATATGTCCCCAATTTTTGCATTACCTTGTGACGAGATTAGGATATATTTCCAAAGCTTATATCAGCCAAATCAAAGGGGTTGGATGGAATTATTGGTGGGCCCGGAGGGTTATGAGGAGTTTTAGGGGGTCCGACTAGGATCACTAACCATTTTTCATCATCAGCATCAATTTTGCATAATTTGATCCTGGTTTTGTTGCATTCCATTAACTTCAGTAAAACAGAGTTACTAGCAGGCATATTTTAATTAATTACACTTAAGGTGTTGTTTCGAGTTGATTACTTGGAGAAACACCATAGTGTAATAGCTCATTGAAATTGAGACAAAAGGATCTACAAGACAAGATGGCAGTTTAAGCATTTTTTGGACATAAAAGTGACTTTAATTAGTAATAAAAAGCCACTTGGAAAATAGGAGGAAAATGCACCAACTGACTTATTAATAAAATAATAAAAGGAGATTTCTAGAATATTAGAGAAGATCCGGCAAAATCTTATTAAAGGGAGAGAAGGCCATTTCTCATTCATTCTAGTCTATGATTATTTCTTTGTGTTTGGTTTGGGAGCTCAGGCAAGTTTCTCTCAAGGGTTTCAGGTGAGAATTTCAACCTATTTTCGGTGGACGTATATTGCCACCCTAGCTAGTAGTAATCATCCAATTTCGGTGGACATCCGTTGCCACCCTAGCTAGTAATCATCCAATTTCGGTGGACATGGTTGCCACCCTAGTTGGCATTGCGGGGAAATTATTTAGACTTCCATTTGTGCTTAAATTGCAAGTTAATTTGCAACTATCTCTCAAGAAGTTGAATTTATATATATTTGTTGAAGATCGAGTTCTTCATGTTGGGATCAAATTTATTTAAAAGCTTGAGTTTATCTCGTCATTATTTTCAATTGGTCAAATTCATCTCAATTGTTGGGCCGAGTTTCATTAGCTATTCAGAAGGCCAAGTTTGTTTGCATATATTATTTATCGGAGTTGTGTTATTTGTTGGGGTTCTATCCATTTTGCTGCATTGGGTCGAATTGTTGAAGTCATATTATTATTGTTGGGATCGTGTTGATATTCATCTACCGAAGATTATATTGTTGTTCATTTACCTAAGATCATATTATTATTATTTGGGCCAAGTTGATATTAAACTGCCAGAGATTATATTGTTGTTCATGTATCGAAGATCAAATTGTTGCTTTTGGGGCCGAATAATTATTTCTTTACCACAAAACATATAAATGCTTGCTCACATATTTACCAAAGATTATTTTATTTGATAGAGGTGGAGATCACTCTAAGGGTTCAAGTTCACCATGAAGACAAGATTATTTCCTGAAGTACTGAGTAATTCAAGAGGGTCGAGTTCTCATATCTGCCAGATCGTCTTTCCTCGAGGGTCCGCTGCATTTGTTGTGGGTTTGTATCATCTTTTCAGAGGGTCGAGTTGGTCTATCCATTGTCGGGGTTGTATCGCAGGTTTCCAAATTCTCATTAGCATGTAAACCCTCCTATTAAGTTAATAAGATTATTGGTTGTGCTCCTGAAAGATTTTTGCTATTTCTATTTTTTTCTTTGGTTGCAAAGTGTTTGACGAAATGTTTATTTACTAAGTGTTTGACAAAAGTCTTCAGAGAGAATTTGTAAATTATACTCAATTATAATAGCATATTTTAATAAAGGTATCAATGGAAGTAATTATCAATCTAGGAAATCCTGAAAAATCAACACTTGGTATGATGAATCATATTTCGCTCAATATTTAGGGTGATTAACCCAAGGACTTTGTCCTTTCTCAAATAGACATGTGAGGTATAATTAGCCCCACTCAATCCAGCAATAGGCCATTTTGAGTCCATCGCATTCAAAACAAAGCGAAAAAAAAAACCTTCATAAAGTCTTCCAAAAATCACCTTGATAGACCTATGAAAGGAGAGGTATCATTAGCTTCCATTAAACAAATCTGCACCAAAAGAGTGTGACGTCCCTCTTGGGAAGGTTAATTCTGAGTTAAAGTTTTAAATGAATAGAACAAATAATTGTGTTTTGTAATAGTATTACAACACTCATTAATATATGAAACAATAGTGCTCATAGTTGGATACACAGTAGTATAACAAAGAATTTACCAGGGTTGATTCAATAAGTAATTATAGACTTACAAGTTCCAAAGATAATGTTGTAAGCTTAAGATACTATATTGTAACAAACCCACACAAATTTAGAGTCCAACTCAATTGTGCTTTCACAAATCACACCAGCATTTCCCATTGGTTGCTCCACACTATTGATTTCCCTGACTTCCTCAAACCCCATTCAGTCGTCACCCCTCAAACTCTTGCAACCCTTTGTTTGTGCTCTTTTCTACTACCTATAGCCTCAAAGATAATCCCATAATCTTTCGTTGTTACAAGGAATTGATTCTACACTGTCCTCTACCACAGGCAAGCCTATATGGGCCTCCCGCTACTTTAGATATCCCCTTTGTTGTAGTCTCCAACCTCGCCACCATAGACGATAGGTTTCCAACGTCTTGTTGCCTCAAAACAATGATCCATTGACTCTGAGGGTTGGATCCAACCTTGCTACCTCAAGAAACAGCTTCCACTTGACTCGAGAAGCTCGCTAACTCCAATTTCATTTTCCTAACTTTACATCCTCAGAAAATAACCTTCATGTTGCTCAAAATTATCTCGCTACCATAGATAATGCCTTAGAAATATCTCGTTGCCACATATAATGCCTCAGACATAGATCATTGCCACAAATAATGCCTTAGAGACAATTTGTTGCCACAGACAATGCCCTAGAAAGATGCTCCTCCAATCAGAACTTTGCCTTGTAACAAGAAAGGTGGAGGGATTGGCTCGAGTGGAGTCTTTCACCACTGAAACCAATCAAAAGGAAGGGGTCTCAAAACACACTAAGAGGCTCGGCCCAAGAATCAAAAAGAACAATAATCCATGATGCTCACAACGAATCACCTCCCTCCTTTTTATATATTCCCTTTGGGGTTTTTCCCTCCTCCTTTTAATTAATTAATGTTACCTAAGTAACTATCATTAATTAATGTTACCTGAGTAACATCAAATAATGGTTTCCCCCTTTACAAGTGACTATAGCGTACAAGGTTAAATAGGCTACTATGTCCTCCCTTGCGCAATTAATTTGAAGAGGACATTAGAGCTCGCCCTTCCTGACATTGCTTGTCCTCAAGCAATTGCAAATTCAGGTATTGCGAGATTTGTTCTTTAACATATACATCCCACTTTTGGGATGGGTCCTATGCAAAATATTTTCGTGCTTCCCCATACGTAATAGGACCATTTGCATCCAAGGGAACAAAGCCAAATGCAGTTGCCTCCTCTCTATGTCTCTTGTTGTGTAAAACTTTTACAAGATTATGAAATAAAGAGAGAATTCCTTCACATCGCATGCTTGATTTTACATTGTTTGTCAAATTTGGGAAGCTAAAAGCTAAGATAAATGATTGAGCAAATTTTTTTCACTTATGTTTCTCAGATTGTGCTATAGGAAATCTAAGATATTCAAAGCTCACATGTTCCCAAGTGTCATAACTTGCTGAGGAAGTAGAATTGTAAAGAATTGATCACGTGTCTAAGATCACCTCCACTACTTTTAGATATATAACATAGCCACTAGGGAGAAAGAGGCTAATGCTTTCTTTTCCATGTTTTTGTGAGTGTCTTCATAATTTTTTGATGTAAGAGAAATGAAAACTATCCTTGTAGCACCTCCTTGCTCAACAGTTAATTCCAACTCTTGGATCATTCAGCCATGTCCTTCTCTAGTGAATTCAGTAATCAATACAAATGTTGGAAATTGAGCAGACATTGCCAAAGTTCGAAGACCCTTACAAAGTTGCTCTAGGAAATATTGCCTACTTGCTCCAATCTCGAAGAGGAATATGTTGTTCTATTTCTCTGCCCATAGATGATGGATCTGAGGCCAAAATGGCATTTGGAACCTGATCTTGTGTTGACTCGTTCTCCAAAACATGTGTCTTTATCCTTTGATGGTTTCTTATGGCAGATAAGTCCAACTTCTTTAGCCAAGACAGACTTGCTCCCACCCATGCATACACCTGATGGCCTTATACCGGCACGACTAAACTGAATTGTATGCCAAAACTTCCTCCTAGTGAATATTTCCCAGGCAGCATCTTGACCCTAGTAAGAACCAGGTACCATTTTATATTAGACTTGCCATCAATTCCTCCAACCAATATTGTGTTTCTGTGATCAATGTCTAAAGGAACAGATACTCTATCTGCATCTTGTTTATTTCCCAAGGATGCAATTTCTCCCCAATCGTCTTAGAGGGTTGGATCATAGCCTTCACCTTTAACCATCATCTCACATGTATCTACAACATGGTTGCTGGGATTTTGTTTAGCAGTTGTTCTCTTTTTGTCCTCTATTGTTGTTCCATCTTATATAGATTTGCAATTTCCTTTTTCCTTCGTCACTTCCACTAAATCCCACACCCCAACCTACTCTATTACCTTTGTGAAGTTTTTGTTATAATCTTCAAATACCTTATTATATTCTTCAAAAATGTGCAAGAATTATGTCTTCACCCTTTCTACTAAGAGAAATAATTCGTGCCACAACTTTTCTCAAATAAACTCTCCAAGCTAGCAAAAATACCAGCTCAAATACCATTGTGACATCCCTCTTGGGAAGGTTAATTATGAGCTAGGGTTTTCAACAAATATAAGAATGAATTGAGTTTCATAACAATATCACAACACTCGTTAATATATGAAACAACAATGCTCATAACTGGATACACAGTAGTATAATAAAAAATTCAAGCAATCAACTGATTCCACAAACAACTGTTTATATATTAGGGTTGATTCAAAATGTAATTACAAACTTACAAGTTCCACATATAACATCATAAGCTTAGGTTACTATATTGTAACTACCCCACACATATTTAGAGTCTCATTCAACTCTGTTGTCACAAATCACACGAACAGTCCTTGTTGGTTGCTTTGCACTATTGATTTCCCTGACTACCTCAAACCCCAATCAGTGGTTACCCCTTAAACTCTTGCAACCCCCTTGTTTGTGCTCTTTTTTACTACTCGCAACCTCAAAGATAACCCTATGATCTTCCAATGTTATAGGGAATTGATTCCACATTGTCCTGTACCACAGGCAGGCTTGTATGGGCCTCTCGCTACCTTATATATACCCTCCATTGTAGTCTCCAGCCTCGCTGCCACAGAGGATGGGGTTCCAACCTCTTGTTGCCTCGAACCCGTTGTCCTCTACCACAGGCAAGCTTGTATGGGCCTCTCGCTACCTTAGATATACCCTCCATTGTAGTCTTCAACCTCGCTACCACAGAGGATGGGGTTCCAATCTCCCACTGCCTCAAAACAATGATACGCTGACTCTCAAGGTTGGATCCAGCCTTGCTACCTCAGGAAACAACGTCCACTTGACTCGAGAAGCTCGCTAACTCCAGTTTCATATGCCTAGCTTTGCATCTTCAGGAAATAACCTTCATGTGCCTCAGAATTATCTCGCTGCCATAGATAATCCCTCAGAAATATCTCGCTGCCACATATAATGCCTCAAAGATAGATCATTGTCGCCTTAGAAACAATTTGTTGCCACAAATCGTGCCTTCCACCAATAAGAATTTTGCCCTGTAACCAAAAAGGTAAAGGGATTGGCTAGGGTGGAATCTTTCACCACTGAAACCACTCAGAAGGAAGGGGTCTTAAAACCCTCTAGGGATCTTAGCCCAAAAATTAGAAAGAACAATAATCCATGATGCTCACAATGAATCTCCTCTCTCCTTTTTATAGACTCCCTTTGGGGTTTTTCCCTCCTAATTTTAATTTTAAGTGGTTAACAAGTTTCCCTCCATTTGCCCCAAAATTGACTTTTATTGCAAATTTCTCTCCATTTGCCCCAAAATTGACTTTTATTGCAAATTTCTCTCCATTTGCCTCAAATTAACTATCATTATTTAATGTTGACATAAGTAACATCAAATAATGATTTCCCCCTTTACAAATCACCATAGCCTACAAGGTTAAAAAGGCTACAATTTCCTCCCTTTAGGCAATTTAATTTGAAGAGGACATTACAAAGAGGAGAATCTGTTGGTTGTAAAAGAGAAGAGTGTGCTCATTGTAAGAGAGGGTTTTAAACACTCGGAAATCCTAGAAAGAGAAACTGACATTAAAAACAACTAATGAATTTAATGAATCAGACTCACACATGCTTTAATAACATGTTAAGATTCACATGTCCACAACAAAATCAATCATAACCAAAACCGACTCAAATTTTGCAATGAGGAATGAGAGGTTCATGCATATACATTGAAAATAACCCTAGCACAAGTGCACTAGAGAGACAAATAACCCTAGCATAAGATAGATCAAACCAAGAATGAGAAAGCACAATGTTTTATGGTGCCCTTAGCCTAAATCACTAGAATAGGAAACAAATGAATGATAACAATAAATAGTAGTTGTGTGTTATATACACAAGTAAGGAGGTAGGGCACTTTCACCAAGGAGGCATTTTAAGCCTACATTGAGTTGACTTGTCGTGTTAATTTGGCAGCGCAGTGACAAATTACAACCATGGGACTAGATTCCTCTTTTCGAGACCACCAATTTTGACTATTGAAGCACTCAATTTGGACAAGGGAGAGTGTATTTTTGAATTAAAAGCCCACATGTGCATATTTGATCAAGTCGACCCTAAAGCAAATTGGACACCCTTGGAAGGCTATAAATATAAGTGACCTCAACTTCATTTGAACATCATCATAAGACATTCTTCTATTCTCTTCCTTGGTTTGGCTCGCACAAGACTGAGGCAAGTTCGCAGAAATTGGTTGGCACAGGTCCGAGATTACAGGGTCCTAAGCTCGCACGTGTTTCTGGGGTTTTGGGTCACATTGGCAGGCTTGTCAAAGGCAATTTTCGACTATAGTCATAGGCTTGCAGGCTCAAGGTAGCGAATGGAAGCTCTCATTCACATACATGTCTCTTCCTCCATGCGACTAGAATCTAAAATTTGATTTTTCAATTGACCAAAGTTTTCACCAGTTGACTGAGGAGTTCAACAATTGACCACAAACATGACAGTTGATTACAGGCTCTTGAATCAGGGATTTGATTATTGGCATGGTTGGATTCATCTCATGGATAATGTTTAATTGATTTTTGCTGATAATTTTGTCGTTGAAGATATGTATCATTGTACTCTCTTTTTGTTGAATAATTCAATGACAATCTAATAAGAAGAAGAATTTTAAAGGGTTTTGCCCTAGTCTCCAACCAATCCTAGTGTCTCTATGTGTGAATGTTTTTCTTCTATTGTTCCTTTATGTTCTATTGCATTGATGATGATATTGTTCTTTCTACATACTTGCATATGTTGTTGAATAATGATGTAAATTTGAATAATGATATGATGCCATGGGG
Organism: Pinus taeda; assembly: GCA_000404065.3. NCBI lineage: Eukaryota > Viridiplantae > Streptophyta > Pinopsida > Pinales > Pinaceae > Pinus > Pinus taeda. The sequence goes on from APFE030629561.1 coordinate 170,872, forward strand.
TGAATTTAAATATGGAAATAGCGAAATGCAATTATCAAAGCAAAGAACAATATAGTCTTAAGAAAAATTAACAGGGTATCAAAGTTGGGCCAAAGAAAAGTCATTGAAAATCACCCCTATGGAGACACCTTTGATGGAAGTAAAGGAAGATGGGGGAGACCTAAAAGAATGCTAGGGTTTGAAAAAAACCCTATGAAATTTGTGTATTAGGGTTTGATAGATATTATGAGGTTAGGGTTTGAGAGAAACCCTAGTTTATGGCAATGGGTTGAGATGTGAAATCTAGAAATCCTAGCCTGATCAGTGTGAAGATGTTCTAGCACTTATGACAGATTTGATGTAGCCCCTACATGGGATACTCTTAATTCGGTCGTAGTTATTGATGAAGTTGATGAATATATATTGATGGCACCAACTGTTATATGAGAATGGATAGTCACAACTCTTGAAGGTTGATTCAAGAGGGAGTTGATCTCCTCTCATCAAAAGATAAGTACTTTTTGATTTATGTTACTTCTTTATGTCTTTACTTTTGTTTAGATTTATTGAATTGATCATTGATTATGCTTCCTGCATGTATATTTGAGTATTTGATACTTCTAACCTCCTGATGAGATGTGATAAGTGGATCCTTCCTGAAGATCATTAGAGATGTAGGAAAATATGGCAAGTGTAGGAAGAGAAGAGCTACAGTTTCACATGACAAAGAAGTTGACAAAGTGCTCCCACTGCCAATGTCAAATAAGAAGGTTGCACAGGTATTTGAATACTACAAGGTATGTATGGTGTATTGTTTCAAATGCAATATTGGATGGCAAGGTAAGCCCTAAGGTATGGTGAGGATATCACTTCACAAATGGCTCATGCATGAATATGAAAGTAAGTTTGATTCACGTACTTATGATGAGATGGTGCACTTGGTATTGGACAAGTATCTTACATTCTAGTCATGGTAAAGCTACAATGATTTTTGATATATTGGTATACTTGATATTTGGCATGCATGTTTCATTATAGACATGATGGATTTCATATAGAAGGCTAGGTCATTGATTCTTATATATGGTAGCTTGATATTATTGATAATGCTTGTGATAAGCATGACAACCTTGACGATAGAAGTGTAACAATAAGATTGATTTTCAGGATCTTCTCGTTGACCTTGGTTAGCTTGATAATTACGACATGTAGTAAAATTGGATGCCCTGACTTGATGGTTAATGATAAAGAAGTGATGAAGTGATCATAATCCTTGAAGTATGATAATACACTTGTCAGTTGCCCTAATTATATGACTCTAACCCTCAATGAAAGTTTAATGTGATGATTAAGTAGTTGATGCTGACATGCTATGACCATGATGGATATATGTTTTAGAATCTGATATAGCATGATTTTAGGACCTAATAATGGCTGAAGGGGTTGCTCATTCAGAGGCAGAATTTCTCCATAAGAGCCCCACACCTATTATCATTTGCATTATAAGTATAGAAAATTCTTTATTGAAGTAATATTTTTGACATGAATAGACTAAATATTTGATGTTGATAGTCTGCAGCAAGTTCTGGTCAAAGAAGAGAGGGTTTCCCTTAGTTTAAACCCCAACCACATGGGAGCAATCTTATTAGCATAGCTATAAGCCTCACAATTGCACGCAAGAAAGGCTATGGGTGCGGTTATGCCTGCAGCTCACAAAATCTGAAGCTTTATGCATAAAATCAGGAATGCGCTAGGAGTAAAACAGTCCTACAGATATGGAGCAGACAATAGAAAGTTCTATGAACATGGTATGTTTGATAATGTGAATATGTTGACTAAACTTGTGTTTGCGGGTGACGGGAATATGCATATTAATATTTCATTATGATTTAACCATTGAGGCTAGTGTATGACAGTATTTGATAACAATTGCAAGGGTTTGACTAGATTTGGCTCAGTGATATAGTTAAGCAGTGTTTGGAGTTTGATATGATGCTTGCTAATTCATAAAGATGCTTTAGAACTTTGACTTGATATGTTTTGGGTTATGTACTGATTGAACTCACTGTGATAATAAATTAGGATTTTGATTTCATAATTGATGGTTTGCTTTGGTGATGGTGTTAAGTGGGCATAGTGACTTTCAGAGACTAATATTGGTATTCAATAATGATTTTGTATTGCCTTCATTGGCTTTGGCTCATTGGTTGAAGTGTATACAGTTGTGATACAGTGTGATAAATGGATGAAACTTATATGACTTGTCCCTGACTTATGCATTCATATTTAGTGGCAGATATGATTCATGCTATGATCATAAGGATGGCTTGATAAAGGTTGATTAGATAGTACTTGGTAAATAATAGGTTATCGTAACTTGGTATTTGGATGTAAGCTCTACCTAACATTTGGTCCAAAGAGTTTGTCACAGTGATACTGGCAGAAACTTTCATGACTTTGATATTAACTTTAATTTGGAATCTAAGGCTTGATAAACTGACTTAGTTGATTTGATTGCACAGTATTGCTTTGTGTAAGGCAGAGCATATTGGTTTGGTCAAGTGTTATGTTTGCAAAAAGCATTATATGAAGCAAACTTCCCAAGCCTGATATGTTCATATTGACATTCATTTGGTGAAGCCAGGAGGATGTGTCCATCCAAAACTCTACCTCAAAAGTGGTCCAAGGTACGACTTTGAATTTGGTTTTATATGTTGATGGTCTATTCTTGACAGGTAATGAGCCTCTCATGATCAAAGTAAGAGTGAGATGACCTCTAAAGTTCGAAATGAAGAATCATAGCATGATGAATTACTTTCTGAAGTTTGGAAAAGAAAATCTATGTCGTGAAGCTATTGAAGAGTTTGTGGAAAGTCGAAACGCAAATCCTTAGACACTCTGATAGAATTTCAAGAAGTTATGAATAAATATAGTTGAACCTGACTTGGTACTGAAATCGTAGCAGATATTCTCAATACAATCTATTCTACCTCAAATGTTTCAACCAGGAAACAGGTCTAACCAGTTAACACCATTCAGAAAACAGGCCTAAAGAGTTATCATTAAGTGAAAATAAGAAAAAACACAAGACTAGGGAAGCAGTCAATATATCTCATTTGCATTTATTCAGATGATTTTAAGGTTCACCTAAATCATTTACTTTTTGGAAAACTGGAAGTAATCGCTAAAAACCATGCTAACAAAAGGACAATTACTCTTACGCAAGCACACTTTCATCATGACATAGGAACATTCTACTGTAATTCGAAGAACATCTTCACTTAAATAAATAATTAGATCAATATTCTAAGTTTCGGAGAGAAACCAAAGAATGATAAATTGACCAACCTGTGACTTGGTTGAAAGACTTGAGCAGCAATTTGTTCCCTTTCAGTAGATATGTTCCCACCTATTACACTAGCAGGTCCAAACAACAGAGGCTGGTGTTTGTGTTCATTTACTTGTGAAGGCTTTGCTCTTCCTTCAAGAACATCTGTGGCAAATGTGGCACATGTAATTGGCTGTGCTGGCTTTACAAATTGTGATTTTCTAGCAGCCCCCTTGTGCCATTCCTCCACTTTTCTTGTTCGCTCATCAAGCATTGCTCTAACAGCATCCTCTTTCCCACTCTGCAATGTCCCCCAATTTTAGCATTTGTTTAAAGGCCCCATTATAACCAGCTTGAACACTTTCAGCCAAAGAAGCCAATGAAAAATATCTTTTCAAAACAATATACATTGGGAATTTGATTACAAAAGCTAATTGTGCAGAAAAATCACATACAGTAAAAAGAGCACTTGTATAAACAGTCAAAACAAAGATCCACGAATATAACTGTGACAGGAACCTAGACCTTTCTCACACAATATAGTGAAAATCACAAATTTATAAAACACTGAAAGATAACCAGGGTTCAATATTTTGCATTCAGTAATTCTCCTCCAATTTATCACGTGAATCTAAGACTTCAATCCAGTGCATCTAAACAGTGCATGACGGAAAAGAATGTAAGTGAATTGCTTCAAAAGTCAAAATGTGCCATAGCAAAACAAAGAAAAAGGAAATTCATGTGGGCCAAGGATTCACACTAATTTGCTGATATTTGGTTTTCCCATCAAGCAATCAGAGTGGGAAGCACATTGGAAGAATCTAATTGAATTAATGCAAAATTTTCCAATCTCCAATGGTAATTTTTTCACTCAACCAATTATCTTGTCCTGAGAAAGTGTAATAAAAACTCTCAACACCAAAAACACACCCACAAAGCAGAAAGGGATGATTATAGTGGTCACTGGGTCAGCACGCAATGCACACCTACACAATCAACTACTGGAATCAGAATGTGATGCACAAATCAGACATTATCTATCGTCTAAACAGTCATGTGCCTTTAGCAGCCTGCTTGCAGATCTGTCAATGAGAACTCCCCTGAAAAGGTCTGTGCCATTCAGTCATTGCTACACCAAATAGGTAAGCAGCTGTATATGACTCTAACAGTCATAGCTGATACCTATAGTTACATAACGACTATCTTTAATGTCCCAAAGCACATTAGTTAGGGCTTTTCCCAATGGCACAAGTCCTGCCTGAAACTAGTTGGGGTTGAACACTAACCCTTTATGTGTCAAATAAGGAAAGAAATCATAATAATAATAACAACAACCAATGGGCTATGCAGGGAAAACCAAACTTGCATGGGAGCCTTAGTTTTAATTTCCTAAACCTAGCACCCAACAATTAATTCCTAGCATAATTATCACAGATCTACTAAATAAATGCACAACTAGGTTCTTAACACAATTATTCAGTGGAAGCAAAATTGCAACCAATCTCAATCACATGTGACACGTACAAATTCTGTTTAATCAAATCAGTTCTTCATTAGATCTTAATCAAAATCTACTTGGGATCCTGGATTGGGATAATGGCCCAACTGAGAAATTTACAATGGATCTGATCCAGCTGATCAGGCCATAGACCTATCCTTGATCTCCTTGGCTGATCCAGATCTCCTATGTTGCACCCCTGCACCTTCCTCAGACACTACACACTTGAGGATCACACACTTCTCACTTGAGAAAATCCCTCTCTCAATGGTTTGTGCCAATGTATGGTGTGTCCTCCTCCTTAGCCTTGCTTTTATATCTTCACATCGAGTTAAATCCCTAACCCTAATCTCCAAATTGATTGACAGGCAAGAATAGATCTCGCCTCACTTGAAATCGACAATTGGGATTAAAACATAATGACTAAAGTATATACTTTACTTTTCCTAAATTTCTTTAGCTCAACAGCCAACATAATTAATTATTTGTTTTTCCTAAGTTAGACTTATGTTATGTTGCAGTAGCAACTTACTCATACTTGAGCAAGTGTTTGAAGGAGACTTTGGGCAACTTTTGCACACCTAGAGACTTAGCCTTGTGTAGAAGTATTTTCCCGAGCTACAAACATCGACACTCCCTCTTAGCGAGGGAGGTACTTCTACCAACTTGTTGAAAATTTGGCAGCTCAAGAATGAATTTCTAAAAAATAGAAAGTCTAAAGTCGGAAGTCTCAAGTAAGTATGACTTTCCAAAAATAGTAAATCATCTTTCATTAATTTGTAATAAAGTATTGTTGATGGAAAATCCCTTTTGATCATCAATCAATCCTAATAATTCAATTTCGACTTAAACATCATCATTATTATTATTATTATTATTATTAAAAAGAAATTCAAGTCTCTCAATTATGGCTCTCAATAATGTTCTCTTACACTCTCATCAATGCTTTTAGACTCTCTTACTCCCATTAAAAGACTCGTCATAAAATATTTAAATATTCCTCTTACGCCTGTCATAAAAGATTCCTCTTACAATGCATGGTATGCAAGATCTCTCTTAAACACTCACTAAAGGCATGTCATAAAAGATTCCTCTCACCCTATCATCTAAGGCATGTGTTGCTTCTCCATAATGGAATTTGAATTGTCTCTCCTTAATGGCATGAGTTACTCTCCCCAAAATGGCAAATGTAACTCCTCCTCAAGGCATGCGTATTGCTCCTCCTTTATGTCAATAATTCAATACTCCTCTTATATATATGTGTCTCATAGGAGATTGTGAGAGAGAGAGACTTGGAGAGTAAGCGCAAAACTTGGTGAGCCAAGGTTGATTATGTGTTTACTTCAGTTGTTGCTACTAGTGATCTTCATGCTACAGCTTGTTCAAATTTGGGTGAACTTTCTCATTCTCTTGATCTCTCATTGTAGTTTGTATCTCTATTGAACAATTGATATCTAATAAAAGAAAAATATGCTTGGGTTTTCCCCTTGTGGGTTTTTCCGTGGTTATTGGACCTAAATTCTTTGTGCCTCATTGTGTTTTTGGTTGTCTTCTATTGTGCATATGGTTTATGTTTTATCTACAATTGCTTAACTAATATTGCAGCGAAAAGAAGTTTTGTAATAAGTGATTGTTACAGCGTAGAACATCAGAATTTCAACATGGTATCAAAGCTTTGGTGAAGACAAGCACCATTTGCAGCGTTCTTTCAAATGAAATATCTCTTGTTGTCCGCTCCATTTGCAGCTCTCTTTCTGCTTGAATATCTCTTGTTATCCCTTATACTTGCAGCTCTTTTTTCTGCTAAAATATCCCTTCTCATTTGTTGTTTAAATATCACTTGTTGCCCCTTCTTTGTTACTGTTGAAATCTTATTTGTTGTTCCTTCCTTACTACTGAAATCTTATTTGTTGCCCCTTACTTGCTTCTGAAATAAGATCTTATTTGTTGTCTTATTTGCTACTAAAAGCATGACCAAAATCAGAGTACTTTCTTTTTTTCTCTTTATAGTTCCTCTCCTGCAAATTCTTGTGACAGTTGGTTGGTTGATAGTGGTGCTTCAAGGCATTTTACTAGTTATAAAGAAGTTCTATCAAATATGGTTGAGTCGGAGACAAATCTGAAAATTATACTTGGAAATAATTCTACATATCCTATAAAGGGATCTGGTTATATTTCTTTTTATCTGGATCAAGAAGTTTTGTATGTACCTGGTTTAAAATTAAGGTGTTGCATGTGTTTGATAATTATGATTTTGGTATTTGTTGATGCATGTAAAAGTAAGAATATCATTACGTCCGTTTATGTGTGTGCAAGAAAGTGTTGTCTTGAAAAGAAGTATAATGCACAAAAAGTTATGAAAGAATAACTGATAGTTGAAGATTAGATTGATTCTCTGACATTATATGAGAAAGGACATACTCGTATGGGTTGTGGTAATTTTGATATTAGAGTTTACTGACAATAGTGGTTGCAAGTAAGGATCACGACTTTTGCAAAATATGGAATGATAGTTTCCTAAACTATCCACTTTTGCAATGAACAAAGATGGATTATAACTAATATCATTACAGGCAATGAAGTCAATATGTATAATTATTATTACATATCTTCACTCTGGGATCAAGATTTGAAGATCTTTATAAAATCAATGGAAGACCTATCCATGCACTGATTCGTGATGTGTAATCATCAATATAAATTGTGGCACCAAAACTTCACTCATCTTCACTATTAAGCATTACCTCATGTGAGAAAGATGGTTTTCGAAATACCTTAGACTGGATCATTATGGAGTTTGCCAAGTGGTGTTCAAGAATATGTGTTTCTTCTGCCAATGACATATGTCTGATGAACAGTGGTAACTTATAGAGGTTGGATCAAGAGGGAGTTAACAACTTATTTCAATCCACATTAAAAAAAATAAGTATTTTCGAGCCTTATATTGTTTATTTGTGTCATTGCTCTTGTTTAGATTTATCTTTATAGATCATTGATTATTCTCCGTGCATGAGTATTTGAATGATTCTTTCACTAACTTCTTGAAGAGGGTGTGATTAAGAAAAATGGATCTTGAAGATCATCACGATGCAGAATAGTGTAGAAAGAGTAAACTCCAAAAGGAAGTTGGTGCAAGGATAATGAAAGAGGCACTCTCACATCTAGAAAATAAGGAAAGACTTGTCTCATCACCAAGTATACTTTCATTATGTTTATTAGTTTTTCTATTATTTCTCTTGCTCTTGTTTTAGGATCAACAAGTACATTTGATGAATGTGAGAACCAAGTCCTCTGTATTGAGATTGAGCAAGATGTCGAGCCATCCCATGATTTAAGTGGCACATGAAATGGACAAGAGCTCAAGACTTCTGCAAGAAAGTTGGAATCTAGAAAAAGACCACCGTACCATATAACCCAGAACAAAATGGCACTGAAGAATATTCGACCGACCTATCTACTTTCATGTGCCAAAGTAAAAGAGTACCAAGCTGGAAGTTTCATGTAAGAAACGTATGATTGTTGATTATTGTGAAATTTCTAAAACTTATAGAATATGTACCTTGACAAAGAAATATAGAGTTTAGCAGAGATATAACATTTCATAAAGATGCGGCTCTTTGAAAAGCCACAGACACTCCTCCTCCTGCCAATGTTGAAAGATAGGATGATGCCTTGGACGCACAAGAAGATCCCGAGCCTGAGCCTAATCTTGGTAATGAACGAATGGATCCCATGGACTCCTTGGATCCTTCTCCATGTGCTAGAAAGAGATGATTATGTCTTCTTGACACTTTATAGGATGTTGATAGACATGATGCTCCACGTGAAACCATCAAACAAAGCAAGAAACCATGTCAGTTCCAAGGATATTTTGTAGCCATGAGCAACATTATTCAGGTTGAACCATATATTTTTCAAGGTTGCACAAAACGGGGAAACGGATCCAAGTTTCTGAAACGGGAAGCGATACGAAACGCGACCTCCGCAACTTTCGAAAACGGAGAAACGCGAATA
>APFE030629561.1:211915-272850 GCA_000404065.3 Pinus taeda
CTCTTAGGACAGATAACGGGGGGGAATTTTGTTCTTCTGCTTTTTCCAACTTCTGTGATACTCATGGCATAAAACGCCAGTTCACTACACCCTACACCCCTCAGCAGAACAGTGTTGTTGAACGCCGCAACCGCACTGTTGTTGAAATGGCTCGCTCCATGTTACAACACAAGAATGTTCCCAACAAATTCTGGGCTGAAACAGTATTTACTGCTGTCTATCTTCTTAACAGATCACCCACTCAGGCTGTTAAAGGGAAACCTCCCGAAGAGGTGTGGTCTGGTCGTAAGCCTAAGATCAGTCACCTCAAAGTATTTGGCTCAATTGCATATGTTTGGATTCCAGCTGCTAAGCGCTCCAAGTTGGATTCCAAAAGCCAGAAACTCATGATGACAGGGTACAGTGATCACCACAAGGCTTATAGACTAATAGATATTGACACTGGTCGTCTTAGCTTCAGTCAGGATGTGGTATTTGATGAAGACAAAGGATTCTTTCAGTCTTCTTCTTCTGAGCAGTGTTCTACAGATCAGCCTCATAGTGTTCTTCTTCCGGTAGGTCCACCTGATGGGAGGGATGATGCAGTATCAATGTTTGATAATACACTGCCTGAGCTTCCTCCGGAAAATAACACTTCTCTTGCTGCTCCTATTGCTCTTGACCCCTCTTCTTCTCCTCCTAATGTTAGTTCCTCTACTCTTCGACCAAAATGGTGGGCTAAAACCATTGGTGATCTTCGGGATGATGAACTTCTTGAAGGACGCACGTCTAGACATAAGAGCACACAGCAGTCTACAGTAAATTTTGCGCTTATGGCTAATATACACAGTATCTTTGAGCCTCAAACTTACTCAGAGGCTAAGGGTACACCTAAATGGGAACAAGCTATGGACACTGAATTTCAGAGTCTTTAGAAAAATCATACATGGACCCTTTCTGATCTTCCTGAAGGGAAAAAGCCCATTAGCTGCAAATGGGTATATAAAGTGAAGTACAAAGCAAATGGAACTCTAGACAGGTATAAAGCTCGTCTTGTGGATCGAGGATTCTCACAGAAGGAAGGCATTGACTATGAGGAGACTTTTGCTCCTACAGCCAAACTGAGTACCATACGGCTTGTCCTTGCTCTAGCAACTCAGTTTAAATGGAAAGTTCATCAGATGGATGTAAAAAGTGCTTTCCTAAATGGTGACTTACAGGAAGAAGTCTACATGACACAGCCTCCAGGATTTAAGATTGCCGGTCAAGAACAGAAAGTGTGTAGATTAGCTAAAGCTCTCTATGGATTGAAACAAGCTCCTCGGGCTTGGTACATGAAAATTGATCAGTACCTGACAGATCATGGTTTTCAGCGGAGCCCATCTGATGCAAACCTGTATATCAAGCATATTGGTGATGATATCTTGTTTGTGGTTGTCTATGTAGATGACCTTATCATTACTGCCAGCTCTGCACATTTGATCCATGGGATCAAACAAGACTTATGCAGAACTTTTGATATGACAGACTTGGGACTTCTTCACTACTGTCTGGGGATTGAAGTTTGGCAGACTAAGAATCACATCTTTCTCTCTCAGTCCAAGTATGCCAAAAATCTTATGGACAAGTTCAGAATGCAGGATTGCAAACCAGCCACGACTCCTATGGAACGAGGGCTCAAACTTTCAGCTCAGTCATCCTCTCCTCCTGTGGATGAAACTTTATTCAGACAATTAGTAGGCAATCTTATCTATCTTACTGCCACCAGACCAAACATCAGTTTTGCAGTAAGCTACATTTCCCGCTTCATGTCTGCTCCTAAAGCTGATCATTGGATAGCAGCAAAGCGAGTGCTACGATATGTGCGTGGCACTTCTGATTATGGACTTCTATACACTCGCACTTCCGATCCTATACTCAGTGGTTACACAAATTCTGACTGGGCCGGTTCGGTTGATGATCGTAAATCTACAGCTGGATATGTATTTAGTCTAGGATCTGGTGCTATCACCTAGACTAGTAAGAAGCAGCAAGTCGTGGCTCTCTCCTCAACAGAAGCAGAGTATCGAGGAGCAGTTAAGGCATCCTGTGAAGCAGTTTGGCTTCAACGTATGCTTGCAGATATGCATGCTTCCCAGACAGGTCCTACTTCCTTATTTTGTGATAATCAGGGAGTGCTTAAACTTGCCAAAAATCCCGTCTTTCATGAACGAACAAAACATGTGGAAACTCATTGCCACTACATTCGCCAGCTTGTTGAAGACGGATCCGTTCAGTTGAGATATGTTCCCACAACAAAGCAGCCCGCAGACATCTTCACCAAGCCTCTTGGTCCTGCTAAATTTGAACAATTCAGGGGATCTATTGGTGTTGTAAATAGATTGAGCATTAAGGGAGGGTATTAGAATAATTCTAATATTAGTTTAATGCTCATTCTTCTATTTGTTGCTATTTTCCTTTCTTTAGCAATTTCTTAGATGAAACTGAATCTCACATAGAAACTTGATGTTTCTATCTTTGTAAATATCTCTGTATTATTATTGAGTATTCAACTCAATCAATTCATTGAATTCATTTGGAAATCCATATGCGTGTTTCGCACTGTTTTATGTGTCATAATGAATACCTCCCTAGTTAAGAGGGAGCGTTGAAAATGTAACTAGTGTCATTCTTCATAATGTAATATGTATTATTGATGTACTCATTATATTCATTATTATTATTTTATTTCTAGTAAAAAGAAAATTTATCATGAGTCAATGAAATGTAATCGAATCAAAGTCCCATTTGAACTTTATGTAAAGAAAAAGAAAAAAAAAGGTATTGAATCAAAAAGGTCAATTTGTCATCACAAAGCCAAGTCGGCCTAAAGGGACAACTATTCGACCTCTTGAACATGTATAAATACAAGTTCGAACTCATTTGATCACTCATCACTCACATTAATTTATGTGCCAAGAGAAGAAGAAAAACCAGACAAGTCAAAGGAGAGAGGAGGTCAAAGGAGAGAATACGAATTGGTTTCTGCCCTAATTATGTGTAGATACTAGAAATTTAATGATCTACACCATTAACCCAGTTTACAAGTTTGCATGTGTTTGTTTAGGCCCAACCCACATGTTTTGTCATTTTGATATAAATTTTAGTATACATTTATTGCAAACATTATAGAGTGCCTACTAATTTTTCATTTTCCTATCAGCTAATAATTAATGCAAAAATTATGGAAGCATTCAACACATTTGAGACACTAATTTTTGGTCAATCTAACACCGGAAAAACCAGTCTTCAAAGGAGGATTGTATTGCTTGAGAAATTTAGAGTAACTACATAAAACAAACACAGTACTTATCTCCCTGTTCTACTGTAGCATTAAATGCTCATTTCTAGAAATTTGTGCCCACTGAAAATTTTTCAGATTTCCACAAAATTACATGCCCAGAATTTCTGCATTTTTTCACAGCTCATCTGCTTGGAATTCGTGCCCAAAATCAGCCTCACTTTCTGTGCCAACAGCTGACTGTACCTCCTCAAAATTCATGCCTAACAAATGCTGAAATTTGCCTCGAAAATCATGTTGCTTGTAGGTGACAATACCAAAATTCGTGCCTCAAATTTCAGGCCATACTAGCATTGTTCCTCCTAAAACTTCGTGTTGGTCTGCTCCTTGATTTTAATGCCTGCTGCCGCGATTTATGCATTGCCAATCTCCTCAAATTTCATGCAACCTTTATCCTAGAAAATCATGCCTCTACTCCTCGATTTTCGTGCTGCTAGTATAGTCCCTTCCTAGGAATTCGTGCCCCTTCCTTGGCTGCAATTTCTCCTTCTCTCCATGAAGCTTCTCCACTCCTCTCTTTTCCTCATGCTCTCTCAAGTGTGAAGTGAAGAATGAGTTTCCCATCTCCTGTTTTGTCTCCTTGGAAAAAATTGAATCCCTAAACCTAAGATCCAATGGTTGAGATTTCATCCTCAAATCTCAAGATGTGTGGTTGAGATCAATTCTCTCAGATGACCTCCCTCATACATTGGCCCCATCACCTAAAAGTTTCCTAGTACCTTTTTCAAGTTGTGTACGTTTTCTAATTTTTCTCATAAAGTGATTCTTCACCTCACTTAATATTAGAAAAGTACACTTAGTACTTTTCACATAAAGTCACTTTATGAAGTACAAGTGACTTTAATATTAGAAAAAATATATGGTACAACACTTCTAAGTGCCTTTTCCACCCATGACATTAATATAACTCATAAATATCATTGAGACAAAAGTCATTAAGGTGCTCACTAGGCTAAAAGGGATAAAAGTCTAGTAATACCTCTCTTTGGTACTATTTTCAACACTCCCTCTTACCGAGGAAGGTGTTGCTCACCACTCCCATTCTATCTCTAAAGAAAACACGCTTGCCTCTTGGAAAAAACTTGGTGAGAATGTCTGCTATCTGTTCATCAGTGGATATATACTCAAGCTTCACTGCCCCTCGCTGAAGCTAGCCTTTGATGAAGTGGTATCTGATCTCTATATGTTTTGACCGATCGTGAAAAACTAGATTCTCAGAGAGTTTACTACAACTCTGATTATCACAGTGAATCGTAGTTGGTCTCAACATCTGACCAAATAAACCATGAAGAATCTTGTGAAGCCACAATGCCTCGCACCCTCCCTGACTAGCTTCCATATACTGCCTCTGCGCTACTCAATGCCACTAATCTTTGTTTCCTGCTGAACCATGACACAATTGTCGATCCCAACGAGAAACAACATTCGGAAGTACTCTTCCAATCATTGAGACTGCCAGCCCAATCTAAGTCTGTGCAACCATCCATACGGAATCTCCTCAAGATATCACCTGCATACCTTCCCTAGCCACAAAGATATGTCCATCCTCCTGCCAAACCTTGCACCCCAGAAAGTAATGCATCAACCCCATATCAGTCGTATCAAAGTCTAAACCAAGGTCTCTTCTGATCTTCATGTTTTGTACGTTTTGGTAATTGCTTGATGAAGAGAACACTAAATTAATTAAGAAACCAACAAATATTCACAACTAATTATCAAGTTAAGAGAAATCTACCCTAATCTACAAGCATATTGATTTCTCAACACGTAGGGCTATACATCATTATCTTCTAAGATATGTTGTGGAAAATAAGATTCAGTTATAGGGCTACACAAATTTAGATTGGGCAAGCAGTGATGCAAATGGAAAAAGTAATTTAGGTGGATGTTTTTGTTGTGGATCCTCTATGGTTTCATGGATGAGCAGGAAACAAGACTCGATTGCATTCAGTAGTGCTGAAGCTAAATATATAGCAGCCAATGAAGCTGGTCGAGACATAGTTTGGCTATGGAAGTTGCTTGCAAATTTGTTTGAAGGACCTTTGGACTCTACCATCATATGTTGTGACAACCAGAGTTGCATAAGGTTGACAAAGGACCCACTTTTCCATGCTAGGACGAAGCACATCAATATCAAGTATCACTACATTTGAAGCTTGGTGGAGGATTGGGTCGTGAATCTACAGTACATCTGCATTGACGAATAGGTAGTTGAAATATTGATGAAGTCTCTTCCTAATATGAAGCTTGAGTATTTGCGAGACAAGTTTGGGCTTGTGGATATTTCCTCCCTAGTTGAGAGGGAGTAAGGATGGACACTGTATTCTCCATGTGTCATGCACTATGGCCAGGACTAACAGTGGTAAGCCTAGTGAAGGCATTGTTAGGGAGAATGGTGGATTGGATAAGCATTGGGACTGATATTCTTTGAGGATTTGTATCCAAGATAAGAATAGTCATGAAGACTGATATTCTTTGAGGATAAGGTATCCAATATAAGAATAGTCTTGTGAGCACAGTTTTAAAAAATCGATCTGTTCAAACTAGAAATCAACCAAACCGGCCGGTTAGATAGCCCTAGTAACTAACCGAACCAAAAAACCTGATTGGTTGGCAGGTTAGGTGCCAAATCGGCCAGTTTGGCACCTAACCGGTCGATTCTAACACAAATCGGTCGAGTCAATGCACGCGGAGTTGGGCGGATTTGTGAAAAACGGATGGTATATTAAGGTGGTTTTGCCCAAACCGTGGGCGGATTTCCCTCCAAATTTGCTCCCTTACAATTATAAAAGCAAGCCCAAGCTCTCATTTGTCTCACACAATTGATTTCAAGTGATTGTGAGAGTTTGAGGGCTTGGGCAGTGTTGCAATAGCCTTGAGTTTTGGAGCAACAACAAAAAGTTTGGAGGTTTTTGTCATTTTGGAGGAGCTTTCTAATGGAGTTGGCATCTTTGGTAGGATACTTCATCAACCAGTTTTCACTTCCAACCTTCCAGTTATGATTTTTCCCTAAAAAAATTCCATCTTTCATTGTTCTTAGTTTTTAATTTTTTTCCCCTCTTTCAAATTAAAATGCATTAACGATAGTAGTTGATCATAGATTTTACATTTTCCTATTTTATTTGCAGATCTCTTTCATTCAAAATTTGAAATTTCACCGTCCATTATGGCCCCAAAAGCCAAAGATGTTGCATGGGTTCACTATGTTGTAGATGGCAAAATGTTGTGCAAATATGCAAGCACCCAACAAAAGGAGGGGGTAATTATAGGTTGAAACAACACTTGGCAAGAGGAAAAGGCTTGCGAAAAGGCTATTCAAGATGAAATTGCAGGAAAGAAGGAACTTGCAGAAGTTATGGCTAGGAGAGAGAGAGAAGCACGTGGGTATGATGATTTTGACTTTAAAGACTCCTCCAATCCCCAAGACCCCTTTCGTTATGTTCCTCCCTCCCTTGGGTCTCAACCTCAAGGCCAAGCCAAAGGTTAAAAAAGGATGAACATTAAGAACTATTTCACACCTTCCTCCACCTCAACCTCTGCTAGTGCCACTGCCTCCCAACCAAGTCTAAGTCAACCCACCTTGGATGCTCATTGGAAAAAGAAAAGCAAAGATGTTTCTTTTGAATACATTGCCAGATGGTGGTATGATGCAGATATCCCCTTTAATATTGCTCACTCACCTTACTACCAAACCATGTGGGATGTTGCTTTTGCTACAAGAAAGGGCTTCAGAGGCCCTACTATGCATGACTTAAGGGGAAGACTTTTGCAAAATATTTGAATGAATATAAAGAGTCATGGACCAAAACAAGTTGTTCCATCATATCAGATGGATGGACTGATGGAAAAAACGGCACTATCATAAATTTCCTTGTCTCTTGCCCTCAAGGAGCCATGTTTTTGAAATCAGTTGATGCATCTGATAGGGTGAAAGACGCCAACCTATTATTTGAGATTTTGGATGACATTGTTACATCAATTGGGGTACATAATGTTGTGCAAGTCATCATTGATAATAACTCAAATTATATTCTTGCTAGAAAGATGCTAAAGTCCAAATACAAGACCATATTTTGGGCCCCATGTGTTACACATTGCATAGACCTCATGCTTGAGGACATAGGAAAAGTGGAGTGGGTGAAGAACATTGTAGAGCATGCCAAGAGTATCACAAAATACATCTACAACCACTCATGGGTGTTGAACCTAATGAGGAAAAACATTGGGGGCAAGGAGCTTGTTATGCCTGCCATCACAAGATTTGCAACTCACTTCCTCAAATTGCAATCTCTCACTTCCCAACAACAAAACTTGAAAAAAATGTTTTCTAGTGATGAATTGAATTCATCTCGATGGGCTCGCAGAGCAAATGGAAAAGACACCAAAAAGAATGATTTTGACAACACTTTTTGGAAAAAAAAAAGCAGCAGAGGTTGTCAAAATTGGTGAGCCCCTTGTTAAGGTGTTACGGTTGGTAGATGGAGAAAAATTGGCCATGGGCTACATCTAATAGTCTATGGATTAGGCAAAGGGGTAGATACAAGCATCCTACAAAGGCAGAGTAGTTAAATATGGGCCTATTTGGGAGATCATTGATAACAGATTAAACAATCAACTCCATCGTCCTATACATGCAGTTGTTTATTTCCTAAACCCAAAGCATCATTATAAAGCTAAGCTAGGAGAAGATCATACTGGGGAGGTCAGAGATGGGTTGTATGAGTGCTTGGAGCACATGGTACCCGTGAGTCGTAGCAATTTGAAATATGTCAACAACTCACTGCTTTCTCTAGGGCCACAGGCACATCTGGCAAAAGTCTGGATCAACCAAGTAAGCAATTCCAATTTATTTGTTTTTTTTTTTTTTTTTGTGAAGTTCAATTGTTTAAAATTGAAGTTGTAATTTGTATTTCGTAAATCGTTCAAAGTTCAAACTCACCATCTAAATTGTTGAAAAATAAGCTAACTCTAGTCTTTGTCTTTGTAGCACATTAGTGGGAGTCATTCGGAAGCCAAAGCCCTCAACTGCAAAAGTTTGCAATTAGAGTTCTCAGCCAAACTTGTAGTGCTTCTGGGTGTGAGTGCAATTGGTCTGTTTTTGAAGAGATTCACACGAAGAAGAGAAATCGTTTGAAACATAAAGAATTGAATGATATTTTCTTCGTACAGTACAACCTTCAACTGAGGCACACCTAGTTGTTGAACAAAAGACCTGATACAAATCCCATTGTGTTGGATGATATTGACATCTTCAAAATGGGTGTAGTCTCATCTAGCTAAGTTTGATGTTGATTTTGATATTGATGCCATGGAGTGGGGGGTGTTTATCCCAATGCAAATCTAGTAGTTGAAAAATAGCAAAGTCAAAGGAGAGAGAATTCAGGTGTTTTTTGCTTGTGTTTGTTCACACAAGCTAAGATTCTAGGCAACTCTACAAAATTACAGGCCCAAACTACAAGTCCACAATTATGTGATTCCACCAGATTTGACAAGGTTTGACTAGCGTTGACATTCATTGACTTTGACTTGGTTGGAGAAGATTTGAAAGAGGGCTGACTTGGGTCTTGTGGCAGTCTTGATCTTGGTCTTGGGTCTTGGATATCTCACTTTGATCTAATTCTATAAGAAGACGATTTTTGGGTTTTCCCCCTTGTGAGGTTTTGCCCTAGCTTGGAGCTTAATTTCTAGTGTTCTTTGTCTCTTTCTGATCTTTTTTTTTTTTTGTAATTGCTTGATAAAGATAACATAATATTAATAAGAAGCCAACAAATATTCACAAGTAACTATGAAGTTAAGGGAAATCATCATTATCTACAAGCATCTTGGTCTCTCAACACTTAATTGTTCAATGCTATAACTGCATGGCATAGTCTAAATTATAGATGAAAAAGCCCTTTTTCAAGGCATTTTTTCTAGTTAATTTTAAATAAAATCTTACAGAGATTTTTATAAACTTGAGTTTAAGTTATTTAATCTAT
Organism: Pinus taeda; assembly: GCA_000404065.3. Lineage (NCBI taxonomy): Eukaryota > Viridiplantae > Streptophyta > Pinopsida > Pinales > Pinaceae > Pinus > Pinus taeda. The sequence continues at coordinate 221,213 of APFE030629561.1, forward strand.
AGAATTCGATTGCCTAGGGAGTTTTTCATGGTGTTGAATCCATTTATGCATTCAAAAGTGTATTTTAAAGAACAAAAAATCGCAATCTTACTTGAAATTGTATTGTCAAATTTCGATGAAAAAGGTTATTTCATCTATAAGTTAAACTATGCCTAACTACATTAGGAAATAAAACTATGAGGGTTGCAAACTAATGTATCCTATTGATGTTATTTATCTATTCATTGTTGCATCTTAATTGTGACTGGGTAAAGTTGTAAACAATACTACGTTATTAGTGCAATATATCCTTATACTATTGATAACCTTAGGAGCAAAAATCCCCTAGGGATATTACAAAGTTTGAAGGAGAAATTACCTGTGTATATGTGAAACTATTTTATGCTTCCATTATTTACATTTCCAAGGTGTGATTGATGGGTCTGAAATTTAATTTTTGCATTTAACTAAATTCAACAATTTGTTTGTTTGAAACTAGTTTATGTACGAAAACCACCAAATCAGCAAATCACACTCATCCAACCAAGGATAAGTGAGACTCCCTCAACTAGAGACGCCCTTCAAATGATCCAAGACCAAAAGAGAGAGGGCTCCATAAAAACGAATCCTCCTAGATCAATCCAAAAGCTCCAAGGAACCAGCAAAAAATCTTTCCATCAATGGGATGAGTGCAACCTCATATAATATGAGGTGTAACGGGGCATAAGTTAAGATGCCATCATTATGTTAGAAAAACTGAGAGGGGTGGTGAATCAGTATTTCATCCAATTGTTAATTTTTGTTAGTTAAAAATATTTTACAAATGAGAAGCACAAACCATGCTAGGGCACAAGCATTAAAAAAATAAAAATTACTTGAATAATTTTGGCTCAAAAGACAATAATGAGGAAACCAATCCTCCTTTACAAATTCAAGATCCAACCTATCAAATAAGAACACCAATCCTTTTGTACAAACCAAGCCACCAACCTAGAATGAGGACACCAATCCTCTTGAACAAGCCCAAGCACCAACCTGGCAAAAATGAATGAGGACACCAATCCTCTTGAACAAGCCCAAGCACCAACCTGGAAAAAATGAATGGTGACACCAATCCTCTTGAACAAGCTTGGGCACTAGCCTAGCAAAAATGAATGAGGACAACAATCCTCTTTAGGCACCAACCTGACGAACTGCTTCAAAGTAGATTTCAATGTTTCTCAAAAACTTGCTCCAATATAGACTCCAAAATTGATTAAGGATATGCTCTAAGGCCCCTTCAAAAAAGGCTTCAAGATAGGTTCCAAAAGCTGCTCCAAGTTTCCTTCAAGATGGGCTTCAAACTACTCTTCATCTGACTTCAAATTAGCTTCATATCATGTTCCAAATCAGACCCCAGGTCTGCTTCTAATCAAGTTCCAATCAGCATCAAATTAACTTCAAAACAGGTTTAGGCTGGCTGTGAGATGAGCGTGATTATGGGCTACCACAAAGTATATTATAGGGCCGAATAAAGGTTGTAATAGGGCCAAGATAGTGGTGTTATTGTACTGATAGAGGGTCGAAATATAGATTGATCAAAGGTTTGTCTCATGCAAGAAATGCAAAGCTCGAGTTGAGGCTATCACAGGGCTGAAATAGGATCTAGCACAGAGCTGAAAACTTGCCTCAATTACGTCGAATTTCTCCCAACGAAATACTCAAAAATTGATTGAATACAAAGCTCCAAAGCTTCTTTTACCCTTTCTTCACTCTTGGTTCATGAGATATGAATCTCTTCTTTTTGTTTCTTAACCAAGTTTGAGTTGTCTCTCTTGCTTCAAATCACTTGGCCAAAATGGGAGAGGGGTAGCCTATTTATAGGCCTCGTTGACCCTCAAACAAGGCCGACTTGACCCAAGTAGGCTCGACCTAATCTGTGGGAGGGCCAACTTGACTAGGTCCAAAAATTCAATCTTTATCTTAAAAATTTCATATCTCCTCAACCGAGAGGAGTTAGAGGGCAAGCCATACCTCGTTGGAAAGGTCTTGCGACGATCTTTAAGCTTGTAATATTATCTTCTTCAAATGGATCACCTTTGGAATCAATAAAAACCCTTTTCTCAACACATTATGAAGTGACCATTAAAAAGCCACCATTAAATTGGTGAACAATGTACATAAAACTACAAAATGAATAAAAAGGCCCCCTCTTTCAACTTGAATCATCATTACACATGATGGGATTATGTGTCATGTGCTCCAATCCCTATTTTACTATCATATGTACATACACTTGTGCTCCATACATTTATTTTGATATCTTTGTACATACACAAAAAGAGACCACTGCATTGTATAATCCTTCCTTTGTGTTCTTACAAGTATCAGTATTCTATTGCCCACGAGCCATAGAGCAAACTATGACACGGTGTCCTATTAAGGCACTCTGTGGTGTAAAGATCACCAATTCAAAACTTTGTAAGCAAAACCTATCCATTCTGAAAGTTGGTGTGGCCCGGGTTGGGTGTGATTCCCAAATGATTTTGATGATTTTGATGGCTTAAATGCCCCTGGGTCGCGGCTAATCAAGCCACAAGTTAGTCATGCAGTCATCTCAGGACTCACATTGTTGAAATTTCCATGCCTTCTAGGTATGGTATGTGCCCTAGCTAAGAACATAACACAATAAAGAAGCCCAACACAAAAGCACTTTGCACAACAAAATATTCAACATTGAAATCAACAACAGTACACAAGAATATTGGCCCAAATCTCGATCTTTACTAGTCCATTAATAAAAGAATCATAGGGCTCCCGTACTAAGGACCATGGCCCTTCACAACCCCTGATACAAACTAGTATACATAGTATACAACTAAGGCTTGAGGTCTAGTCCTTCAGACCCTCAATATGCCCAATAAATACCAAGACAAATAACTTGACTTGTTGTAGCAGTCTTTTGCCTTCATCCCTTTCTGTCCTCTTTGTCCATTGTCCCTCGATTGTCCTTTGCCTCTAATCTACACACAGTAATCATCTCCCTTTAGATCTTTGTGTGTTGCTCACATAGGAACTTCTCCTTTAAGTTGAAAAATGTGTAACTAGGTTTAGACTTCATAAATATGAAATGTATTTTTCATTCTTGTAAATTGTAAAATGAAAGAAAATTATTATTATTAGTTTTGGAGCATGGGTTTCATGCTCAAGGTCTTTTATTATATAGCTCACGCACCCATTGAGTGCTTCTGAGGTTGGTCCTAAGTTAAGAAGTCAAAAGAGTCATTGTCATAAGTTGAAGACCCCATCGGGCACATTGTAACTTGTAAAGAAAATTATTTTTGTCCTTAAAAGTGTCAAAATACCCTTCAAGAGAAAGTTGTTCTGGTAGCTGGCATGTCAACCTAAATAGAGGAGCCACGTCCACCTTGAGAAGCCTATATAAAGGTGGAAACTCGACCTCCTTGAAGCACATTCATCACCGACTCATTCAAGCGAAGAAGGCAACAAAGAAGGAAGAGGACAAAGGAGACTTGTTTTGGGCTATTCTCTCTCACACATGAAAAGGAAGGCTAGGGTTTCTGCAGTAGATCTACGGTTTTCTTCTACAAGTTCGATCTTGAAGAAAGGAAGGAAAGAAGGTCAAGCAAAAGTCACAAGAAGCCATCCGCAAGCTCCAGAAGGAAAAGAAATCCAAGCGAAGGTTTGAGGAAGTCTTGGAAGGCTAAACGAAGCTCACACATGTGGCAGCAACAAATGCAGGAGGGACGAAAAGGTTTGACTTGTTCAAGGAAAGCACATCATCCGAAAAGGTCGAACTTGGTCTTGGAGGGTATTGGTCTTGGTTTCGAGGTCTTGGAATCCGTCAATTGAAGAATCTATAAGGAGGAGAAGAGATCTGCGGGTTTTCCTCTCAATTGGAGAGGTTTTGGCTTTGGCTTGCAACGTATATTTTGTGTTCTTGTTCTTCTTGTTTTGGTAGTTGTTTTGATGAAAGACAAACATAATAATATAGAAGTTAATAAGTAAGAAAAAGTTAAAATACATCAAAAGCAGTTATCAAAAGGAAAGATTCTCAACATGGTTTCAGAGCTAAGGTTGGCAAAGGGCATTATGAAGATCTCTACTTCATTGAAGAAGTTACTAAAGAAGTGTTCAAGGTTAGCAAGTCATCTCAAGAAGGGTATCAAGAAGCATGGAATCTCATATTTACTCCAAAGAAGAAAGTAACCAAGACAAAGGACGAAGGACTCTTCTCAACACTCATTAGTACATTTCAAGATGAGAACATTTGGGTCATCGATAGTGGAGCATCAAGGCACATGATCATGCATCACAAGCAACTAAAAACATTGTCAAAAGGAAAGTCTTCTTACTCCGTAGAACTTGGAGATAATAAGAGCTATCCTGTGAAGGGAATTGGATCAACCTCAATAGAGCTCGAGAATGGAGGCAATATTCATCTCAACAACATCCTATTTGTTCCAAGTTTGCATAAGAACTTACTCTCCATTTCAAGTCGAGAAGATAAAGGTGATAGAGTGGCTTTCATAGATAGAAAAGTTGTAGTATGGAGTAAAAACTCAAGCATAGAAAATGCTAGAGTAATTGGGATTCGTGAAGGAAGACTCTATAGGTTGTTATCCCCTCTTGCTCAAGCTTTAGTTCACATTGAAATCAGCCCAAGTGAACTTTGGCATAGAAAATTTGGTCATCTCCATTTCAAAATTCTTCCAACTCTAAGCTCTATAGTATAGATGGAATCCCCAAACTAAAAGAAGATAACGAAGGAGTATGCAAAGGATGTGCATTGGGTAAGAACACCAAAAGACCATTTGGAAGAAGTGCTTCACAGTCAAAAGAAATCTTAGATCTTATTCATTCTAATGTTTGTGGTCCTATGACTCCTAAATCACTTGGAGGTCATCTATATTATGTCACATTTATAGATGATCGTTCAAGGAAGACTTGGGTTTACTTAATGAAATCCAAGGATAAAGTATTTACTAAATTTCAAGAATTCAAAGTTGAAGTAGAAAACCTTACAGAAAAAAGAATCAAGATATTAAGATCTGATAATGGAGGAGAATATACATCCAAGGAAATCATAGCTTTCTGTAAGGAGTCTGGGATTAAGAGGGAGTTGATAGTCCCATATAATCCCGAACAAAATGGAGTTGCAAAACGAAAGAATCGATCAATTGAAGAAAATGTAAAAGCAATGTTAAATGATCAAGACTTACCAAAATTTTGTGGGGTGAAGCTAAAAAGACAGTTGTATACATACAAAATCAAAATCCTAGGAAGATATGCTAGGATGGATGCATACCTTCAGAGTTTAGGCTTCACAAAGAGATCTGTTGATTTAAACCTTTATATTTAGGTTGTGAAGGGTGAACTGGTAATCATTCTTCTGTATGTGGATGATCTTCTCTTGACAAGTGTAGAAGGTTGAATTGAAGAATGCAAGAAGCAACTAGTAGCAGAATTTGACATGAAGTATCTAGGGCTGGCACATTACTCTTTGGAACTAGAAGTGTGGCAAGGACCTGATGAAACCTATCTAGGTCAAGGAAAATATGTGATCAAGATGTTGAAGAGGTTTGACATGATGGATTGCAAACCAATGACAACCCTAATGATCACAAACTTGAAAAGACTAAGGAGTTCTGAATCAAGCCCTATGAATCCTTCCAGGTATAGGCAATTGATTGGCTCACTGATGTACTTGGTGAATACTCAACCAGACATATGTTTTGCAGTAAATATTCTCAGTCAGTTCCAGGTGGAGCCAAAGCATGATCATTGGATAGCAACAAAACACATACTGAGATATCTGCAAGGAACAATCCACTACTGCCTAAAATATGATAGGAGGAATGATGCCCACTTGATTGGATATACAAATTCTGACTGAGGAGGCAATGAGCAGGATGGAAGAAGCACTACAGGAGGATGTTTTAGTTTGGGATCCTCCATGATCTCATGGATGAGCAGAAAGCAAGATACAGTTGCTTTGAGTCGTGTTGAGGCTAAGTACATTACAACCTGTGAAGTAAGCAGAGAAGTTGTCTGGTTAAGGAAGTTGCTATCAAACCTATTTGAAGGACCAACGAACCCTACAATGATACAATGTGATAACACCAGTTGTATACGATTGTCTGAAGACCCAGTATTTCATGGAAAGACAAAGCATATCAACAACAAGTATCACTACTTTCGAAAGCTAGTACAGGATGGTGTGTTGCAGCTACAATATATCTCCACCAATGAGCAAGTCGCTGACATATTGACGAAATCTCTTCCTAATAAGAATCTTGTATATTTGAGAGACAAGCTTGATTTGGATGATGTATCCTCCCTGATTAAGAGGGAGAGAAGACACATCATTCTTGTCTTCACTTGGGAAGACAGAATGGAGGGTTGGATAAACATCTGGCATTTGACGCTCTTTAAGGATGTGGTAGGGCATCCACGATAAGAGTAGTCGTGGACCAATATTCTTTGAGGACTAGCTATCCAAGATAAGAATAGCCCAAAGAAGGTCATCCTCTGTGAACACCTAGGTGGGGTAAGTACCTTGAGAGACAATGATGACGGTGTCGCTAGCGTTGTGCTCTGATCTTGTGGAGAGATAGAGTTGTTAGTCAAGGCCTTGCTATATGACAACGTTGGTTGCTATGATGTTAAACAGATGGTTTACCAATCCAACTCTTCTTATGAGATCTCTTCAGGTTGACAATGTCCACGTACCATTTATGAATACCTACCTAGTTAAGAGGGAGTGTTGAAAAATGTGTAACTAGGTTCAATCTTCATAAATATGAAATGTACTTTTGATTCTTGTAAATTGTAAAATGAAAGAAAAATATTATTAATAGTTTTGGAGCATGGGTTTCATGCTCAAGGCCTTTTATTTTATAGTTCAAGCACCCACTACGTGCTTCTAGGGTTGGTCCTAGGTCAAGAAGCCCAAAGAGTCATTGTCATAAGTTGAAGACCCCATTGGGCACATTGTAACTTGTAAAGAAAATTATTTTTGTCCTTAAAAGTGTCAAAATACCCTTAAAGACCAAGTTAGCCTGGCAGCTGGCATGTCGACCTAATTTGAGGAGCCACATCCACCTTGAGAAGCCTATATAAAGGAGGAAACTCGACCTCCTTGCAACACATTCATCACTCACTCATTCAAGCGAAGGAGGAACAAGAAGAAGGAAGAGGACAAAGGAGACTTGTTTTGGGCTTTTCTCTCACAATGTGCAAAGGAAGGTTATGGTTTTCGTCGTAAATCTAAGGTTTTCTTCTATAAGTTCGACCTTGAAGAAAGGAAGGGAAGAAGGTCAAGAAAAGGTCACAAGAAGCCATCCTCAAGCTCCAGAAGGAAGAGAAATCCAAGAGAAGGTCTGAGGAAGCCATGGAAGGCTAAACGAAGATCACACGTGTGGCAGCAACCACTGTAGGAGGGCCGAAAATTTCAGGTCTGCAATGGAGGTCGAAATTCTGCAACTGGGGATCGAAGTTGTGCTACTAGAAGAGATTTGACTAGGTTTGACTTGTTCAAGGAAAGCACATCATCCAGAAAGGTTGGACTTGGTTTTGGAGGGCATTGGTCTTGGTCTAGAGGTCTTGGAATTCATCAATTGAAGAATTTATAAGGAAAAGAAGAGATTTGTGGCTTTTCCTCTCAATTGGAGAGGTTTTGGCCCTATCTTGCAGTCTATATTTTGTGTTCTTGTTCTTCTTGTTTTGGTAGTTGTTTGATGATATACAAACATAATAATAAAGAAGTTAATAAGTAAGAAAAAGTTAAAAAACATCATTGCCCTATAGATTTCTCAAAAGGAAAAAGAAATCACTCTAATCATTGCCCTATAGATTTCTCAACACTTTAGTCACTCTTGTACTATACTAGCACTAGATATCTTTTTGTTAGGTCCTCCTTGCACCAACAAAGTTCATTTTTATCAAGGTTGGCCTACTTCTTTAGGCCATAATTAGCTTGTTGCCCACCTGGCTAGCTTCCTTTCCCTATTGTTCAACCCTTGGCTCCCACACAAATCTCTATCTAGCCCTTTATCTAGCTTAGGCCTAGACTTAGGGTCACATGGCGCTCCTCTTCTAGGTCTGGCAAACCTCGACTAGTAATGTTAGGCCTCTTCCAACCTTGGATGACCTTCTAAAGGCCTCGGCCTCTACTCCAGCAACCCTAATCAAGCCTCGGCCTATTCCTTAAGGCTTGTTGCCTTCCCTTCTTACCCTCGGCCAACCTCCAGCTAATCCACAGCTCCACAACCTTTCTATCCAAGCCTTCTGCAAGTGCTACAACAACCCTCTCTTGCAACGGTTAACTCAATCTTGCCCTATTCTGCCCTTGATTTGCTACAGCCAACTCTATCCAGAACTTTGCCCTATCCTAGGGTTTAAAAACATGTGGATAGCCCTTATATCTCAGTTTCTGTTGATTTTTAATTTACCTTGGACAAGTGGTTTCTCATGGGTTAGTCCCTACCTAGGGAAAAGTGTCCAAAATAATTATTTTCCTAAGTGTGACTTTACAAAGTGAAAGTGACTTTATAAGTGGTAAAGTCAATGTTAAGTTATAAAGTGAAAAGTGACTTTAGACATAAAATACAATGTGGGTACTTTATTTAATGGGTGAGTTAAAAAATAGAAGTGAAAATCAAATGCACATTTATTCTCATCCCTTCGTCTAAATGAATCTAAGCCATTAGATCTTAGGGTTGCCCAAAAGTCATTTAGGGAAACAAAAGGGGGAAAGAAAAGAGAGATTGCATTCATTTTTCATGAGCAGATTGCAGAAAGGAGGCTGAGAGCTGGAGAAAAGTTACAAAAGAGAAATTTGTTGCAGCAAGCTAAAGGAGTGATTTTTGGGTAAAGTTGGGCATGGAAATCAAGCCATAGAAGACAACAGAAGGTACAGTGCAAAAAGCATTGAATGTTGTGAGTTGCACACCGTTCGAGAGAAATTTTTGAAAAAAATGAGAATAAAAATAAAAATAATTGTACAATTCGTACAGCGATACAGAAATCCATGCAGTCTACGGAGTCCGTACAGTACATTCTGTACAATCATATATGTACAGTACATATTTTCAACCTCAAGTGGGCACAAAAATCGAGGCAAAGTGGGCACAATTTTCAAGGAGTTCTGGGCTGAAAAGATAAGTTGTATTTTGCTGTTTTGTTTTGTCTACAAATGTATTTTTCCTAGACTTGAAAGATAAATAAATTTGAAGAGCTCTCTAATAGGTTTTCCCTCGAGAAGATTGAAGGGGTTTTCATGGGTCTAAGTTGACCAAAAATTTGTGTGTATTTTTATGTGTGTCGCTGGTCTGGTTATGTCCATACTTATTTTCAGCATGTGTTGACAATCCCATGTGTTTTAATCTGAAAATTTCATTTCCAGAATTTTATATGTTGAATGCATGTTTATGGGAAAGGGCATTTAATTGAATGGGAGTGATAAGGTGAAATTAAAACCGGGTTGGAATTGCAGGAAACTTTTTTTAGTCATCAAATTTCAACATGGTATCAGAGCTACAGGCTGAAAATTGCAGTTTGAACAGCAGATAGTAGTTTGGAACAGCAAACAATGGTTTGGACAACAAACTGAATTTTTGGACAGGGAACTCAGTTTGGACAGAAAACTGATATTTTGGGATAGCAAGGTGAAATTTCACACAGACTAAACTTTTGGGACAACAAGGTGTGCTGGAAAGTTCAGTTCTCCATTTTCTTGGTTTTGATCATTTTTGGACAACAGTCATGGCCATGTTCTTAAGGATAGAGGACAGATTGGATGGTATATCCAACTATGTCATTTGGAAGGATAAAATTCAGATAGTGTTTGAGGAGGCAATAGCTTGGGACATAGTGCGGCAAGTGGTTGTACCTCCTACTGCTGCAAATGAACTTGTTGAATTCACAGAACATAATGCAAAGGCAAAAAGGATTTTGATGAACAGTCTGAAGGATCATGTGGTTCCTCAGGTGAGAGGAAATACTTATGCATATCAAATGTGGACAGCTCTAACCACTCTCTATCAGAGTACCAATGAGAGCAAGAAGATGGTACTCAAAGAACAATTGAAGAACATCAAGATTACAAAGGCTGAAAGTGTAGTTCATTATCTTGGCAGGGTCAAATAAGTACGTGATAATTTGACTACTATTGGTGAGGCAGTTTGATGACAACAAAGTTGCCTCTTTAGATAATTCGCGCGTGGACCTGTGGGTTACGGGCCCAGGTATACATCGGAAGCATTTTAATCAGCAGACTTCACACAAAACCCGATCAGTCAACCAACGAACGATCTTGATGGCCGGAACTCAACGAGGTTTTAATCCCGTTGTACAAAACCTTATCGCATCTGAATCAAATGTTAACCTGCGCGCACTTTCGGAAGCAATATGTATCTGATTACCCATTAAACGGATGGTACAATCACTCTGAACTTTAAACTCTTTTTAATGAGTTTATCAAGTCTGCTAACCAAGGTAACTTGCTTGCAAGTTCCCGTGCGATCACCATGGATCTTCTTCCATCGAACGGTTATCGCATCGTTCGCTCGCCAACTAGCTTGGCCAATCTCCACCGTTGATGTGATGTCCCTCGATCCAACGGCTAATACGAAATCTCGCGCAAATTCTTGCATGAACGATATCAATTCGAGAGCGCGCGAGAAATGTGGTTTTCTCGTGCTACATGTCAACCACTAACGTTGATCGCGTGAATTTTCCAAATACCATTTACGACCTTTTGGTCCACGCGAGATATCGTTTACCACCTACGAAGACTGCTTCGTCCTTCTTTTAACACGTGGTGTTAATCTCCGCCATTCATCTTCCATCGATGTTATCCGTCGATCTGGCCGATTCGACAGTTTTCGTTGTGCTATTCAATCGACTCCAATTTCGATCGAATACTCTCCTTCGTTGATCTGTTCTCAACGGATCTCTCGTTCGCTTATCAGTGGAATTTGCATTATAACACAAATCTATCTCTGCCATACTTTGTCTAAGGCGAAGTTCATAGGAACTTCGTCCATTACACTCGCACACGCATATTTATCAATTTACAGTAAAGAACTATACATAAACCATACACAGACACACAAAATCCAAATAACAAGCATATTTCAATTATATACAGAACTCGATTACAAGCTAAGGCCTCACGGCCCAAATCACGAATTGCCCTACGACTACATTGTGTACTCTATATCTATATTCCACACAACACAGAGTCTCTTATATAGGAAATTAAAAAGCATGGATCATCTAGGATCCACGATTTCCTCCCCTAAATCTCTCTATTCGCATACATGGCAAATAATTACATTTAATCAAGCCTTCTAGAGACTTATCAATTCCATCAATTTAGCTCTATTTAAACTTAATTTGCCCCAGTCTACAATGATTTTCCACGTTTCCCTTTTCACAACTTTGAATTTAAATTTTAATTAAGGGTGCTCTGATGCTCCTGCATCACAGTTGCACCCACAAAGTTAGTCGAGATAGTTGTAGCGGGACTTCCTAAGTCTTGGTAGGTATTTGGAGATGATGATACCTCTAGGTAGAATCTTCCCAATTGGGACCTATTCTGGGATGATTGTGTGCAGCATGAGATACTAAAGACTGGCAATGGTGGGGTGAAGATAGCAGATGAGGAAGATGTAGCCTCGACAGCTAGGCGGAAGAACAAAGGGAAGGCCAAGAAAGGGGCCTCATTAGATGGGGGTAAGGGAAAGGAGAAGAAGAAGAAAAAAGATACGGATATGTCCAAAGTCAAATGTTGGACATATCAGAAGATGGGACACTATGCTGCTACATGTCCTCAGAGGAAGAACAAGGGGAAGAAGGGTACTGCAGCTTCAGCAGAGGTGGAGCAGTTTGCTTCACAGTTTGACCAGGACTTTGCATTTACTACTTCTGCATCTAGTAGGAGTACATCATCCGATGTGTGGTACATAGACAGCGGGGCTTCCTGCCATATGACAGGTGCACGGGAGTTGTTTTTAGAGCTTGCAGAGAAGGCACTTGATATTGATATTGTACTAGGAGATGACCGCACTATGAGAGTTGTTGGTGTGGGGAGTGTGACATTTGAGAGGTAGTCTTTGCCTCCTTTGAAGGTCATTGATGTTTTGTACGTTTCGGGGATGAAGAAGAACTTGATTTCAATGTCTGCTATGGAGGAGAAGGGGTTTGACGTCACTTTCTCAGGAGGGCAAGTATTGATGCATCCCAGGGGAGCTTCCATCACTTCGGTCAAAGTGATTGGACTCCGCTCTGGGAAACTATATAAGTTCAGTTTTCAGTTGGCAGGAGCATTGGTGAGTAGCACATCTAGCAGCACTCACACTAGTAACACCCACAGTAGAGACTTGTGCGAGTTATGGCACTGGAGGATGTCGCATATGCATCATGGAGCTTTGAGAGTAGTGAGGGAGATCACCACTGGAGTTCCTGATTTCAGTGTCGAGCATTATGAGGTCTGTAGAGGGGCAAGTACACCAAGTTACCATTCCCAGCGAGCGACAGCAGATCTACAGGTATACTAGACTTGATTCATATTGATGTTAGTGATCGTATGTATCATGTGTCTTTGGGTGGTTATGAGTATTATGTTATATTCATTGATGACTACTCTAGGAGGACTTGGATATATTTCTTGAAGACCAAAGGTGAGGTCTTCAGTCACTTTAAAGATTTCAAAAACTCTTGTGGAAAAGCAGACAGGTAGTAAGATTCAGGTGAGTACACTGACGGTGGGTTTTCTGACTTCTGTGCACAGGAGGGCATTAGGAGAGAGTTCACGGTTCCTTACAACCCCCCACAAAATGGGGTATTTGAATGGAAGAACAGAGCTATTCATGAGGAATAACCCACTTTACAAGGATATCACACAACCAAATTTCATCTCTGCTTGGGGGGACAACCCACTTGTCGAGGAACTCACACAACCAAGTCACATCTCTACTTGGAAGGATAACCCACTTGACAAGGATCTCACACAACAGAGTATCATCTCTACTTGGGGGGATCCACTTGTCAACACATGACAAGGATCTCGCATAGCTAAGTCTCACCTCTGCTTGGGCATCTTGGACAGGCTTGTTTGCATGCTCCTGTGGCTTCTCTTGGGCAGATCTCAGCATCCATGAACAGAGCTCAGCCCTCTCTAGGGTCTTTCATTCCACACTTGTTATCCTTCACAATGTGTGTTTTGCCTCTTCATAGGCTCTCTACTTATACATTTGTGTGAGTGGTCTTGGGGGTTTTCCTTGTCCATCAAGAAACCCTCATTTAACAACTCAAACACAAATTAGAATAAACAACTAATTAACTTGGGTCTCAAGCCCACTACTTTGAGTAAAAACCCTAACCACCTAGGTAACTTGCCCAACCAACTCCCAATTGGTGGGTTTTCTCCATTCGGAAATGCCTTCCGAGCCACCCAAATTTCAACACACAAACTAGTAAACAAAAAAGTATCATTATTCTATTCTATTAATTAAGTCCTCTGTGCATCTTTTCTGTTTAATTCTCATTGCTCTCAACCTTTGGGAAAAACCATCCTGCATGGCGACTTCACAAAATAAATGGTTCTTTTAACTTTGGAAAAAGAATAGAGGCTTACCTCTACCTAGGAATAATAGAATTTGAACACATTATATATCTAATAAAGTTATTAGAACTGCAACCAGTTCGCCCCAAAATTATGAACCAGACCAGAACCAGTGGAAAAAGCTGATATAAAAACTGGCTGGATAAAAAATGCATAAAATATTCAAACCTTTAGACACTTGTGTAGAGTTTGCTATTTTATATTGCATGTAACGGAGCAAATAGCAAAAGCACACTAAGATATATCCTCTGAAAATTGAAATACATAAGATAAAATGTTCTGTGCATAAATACACATATTAAACTCTAAATAGCCTTCAGAATCCAAAAATCATGTACATAAATCATCTGAAGTCTGGCTCATTATACTGACTCTGAGTTTGCTGAGTCCAGGAATTTTATTTTTGCTTTCTTTTGGTGAATGGCCTCAAAAGATGTTTCCATTTGAGGTTTTAACTTTTAAATATTGAACTATAAATTCCCTCTAGAGTCCAAAAATCATGCAAATAAATCATCTGAACTCTGACTCATTACACTGACTCTGTCAACTCCGGGAATTTGAATTTTTCTTTCTTTTGGTGAATGGTCTCAACTGTTGTTTTCATTTGATGCTTTAAATCGATGTAGACCACTACAAAACATATAAGTTTCTATTAGTTGCAACCACTCCCCTTTTAGATTTCTATTTTAGACCCCCCAGTTCCCAGCACAGGGGGTGTAGATGCAAGGGGTACAGAGTCCTGTTTTGCATAGATGTTAAAATGCTGAAAAAACTGTTTCGGTATGCTGAATGCAGAAAACCCCAAATTTCTATCTTCTCTGTACTGGACCCAGTGAATCTCATACCACCATCAAACATCTTGATATGGGGGTCCCACTATAACTTTTAATCTTAAAATCTAAGTTAATGAAAGTAAAATACAAGTAAATCTAAATGTCAACATCAAATGTTAGTGCCACTATAACATTAATTTGTGTGTTTCTAGGACTGTCCAAGGAAGGGATCCAGGGTCTTGTTTTGCATCGTTAAATCGCTGAAAAAAAAATATTTAAGTGTGCTGCACACCCAAAACACCCTAATTTTTTTCTTCTCCATGTAAGGTCCAGTGAATCTGATCCCCTCATCAAGCATCTTAGGATGAGGGTCCCACTTTACCTTTCAATGTTAACTTTCGAGTTAATGATGTTGAAAAATAATGTAGCTATGGTAGGCATATTTCATTGTAAGCATGGAGAAGAAATGAAATTTTTGACACCTACAAGTCGGCCTATATAAGGCCTACAAGTCGGCTCCAAGAAGGTCATCATGTCGCCCATTACGGCTAATAAGCCCTCACATGATGCATATATAAGTGTTCATTGAGTCTCATTTTAGCAACACAATCACGCAAAGTTCGGTCTTCTATTGCAAAGCATATCCACACGTGCAAAGAGGATAAAAGGGTTCTTTTTGACTGCAATTTGTATCTCCTTCAAAGGCTCATTGACTATGGTGACTGGGGTGTTTTTGGGATCATCTTAACTTCTATTCCGTATCTTTTAAGGCCGAAAACTACAGGAGAACCTGATTGGAAGCTCACTCTTTGGATGTGACACTCTTCTGAAGTTAACCAAGGGTTTTGGGCCGAATGTTCTGGACAGTTCGTTGGCAACTTTTGTGGTAACTACAGTGAGAATTTCGGCCTGCTATCACAGTGACTACAGGCCTAAGTTTCGGCCTCTTTGTGCAGACCTTGCTCATTGGACAGAAGTGGAATTTCTCTCCTTCTATGAGCAGACTTTAATTGATATTTCATTGTTGACTATTTTGGATTTGTTGGAACGTTCTGATGTACTATTGATGGACAGAATCTCTCTCATAAGGAAAGAATTTTTGGGTTTTCCCCTTGTGGGTTTTGCCCTAGCTGTGAGCCTAATTTTGGTCAATTATCTCTTGCTTATTATCTAATATCTATTGTTCAATGTCTACTGAGATCTCTATTTACTGCTCTTGTTGAAGAATTAATGGTTGAAGTTTTTCTTGTTGATTAAAGGATAAAAAAGGAACTGTTTGTATCAATATGAGTAGTTATCAAATGTGAAAAACTATTCTGATGATTGCTTCTCTAGAATTTCAACAAATTAAAGTAAAATATCAGTAAAGGTACATGTCAACATTAAAAGTTAGTGCCATTATAACATTTATTTGTAAGGGTTTTGGCATGACGTGCATGCAGGTTAGGGTCATTCCAAACAGGCTGATTCAGTGCTGAACCAGTCCAAACCGGTTTGGTGCACTGGTCCTTATCTGTTTTCAGCCAAACTGCTCCAAACTAGCTGATTCTGATAACCATGATATATGCAACAAACATATAAAGCCTAAAACATAACAATCCATATCAGCAATTAAAAAGGATAGCAGACAAGAATCTCACCTCCCTTTCCTCTTCACCATCATCATCCAGCATAGGCTCATCTCCATGCTCAATCACAGAAGTGATTGCGGCTGCCTGCATGGACCGACTACGACGCTCTTTCCTTTCTTTAATATCCTGGAGCTTTGACTCTGCTGCTTTTTGTCGTTTGAACCTTGCTATCTACAAAACAACCCTCAAAATAAAACTCAATCCAAGCATAGTGGCTGAAAAAATAATGAACATGTCTACTACAACATAAAACATCATACTTATATCTTTAAGTCTAACCAAAAGGAAAATTAAATTATCTAGCATATCATCCCTTTAAGTTTTGCTGGAAAAGCCATAAAATTCCATTTAAGGAAACCACCTTTTTGGCTCTCCTTGCTTCAGGTGTATCCCTGCCATCTTGGGCAAAAGCATCAATTTCTTCCTTGGGAACAAGCTCTAGTTTCTCACAGATTGAAACAAACTCCTAATGAACCATAGGCAAAGTTGCAAAAAAATTATTTCATGTCGGCAGTAAAGCAGATAAGTACTTCTCTTTAAGAAAAAAAATACAACGACATACAGTCCAAGCAAATAAATTGATTTAAATAGTAGTTATCTTTTATAGATATATAGAAATATCTACAAGACTGAAATAAGACAGAAGAAAACAAAAGCAATTTAGGTTACAGTTCTAATCCAGATATATATACCTTCAAATGTGCTTGAGAAGTTTTAATAATCTGCAGTCTGTTAGAATTATGGATCTTCTCTGTCAATTCTCCAAGATAGTAAGGCACCTACATACAAAATGCAGACAAAATTCAGTCACATGTTAAAATCCTACAATATTCAAAATTGCCACAGAAGGGAAGAATCTAAAGAACTGAATAATGTGATGAAAAACTTAGTACCTCCAGGCTCCAACAGACTAACTGACCTGACTGACTATAATAAATCATTTCCAATAAGATTTGATTAACGATAAGGAAAAATAGAATAACTAAAAATATGGCCCATTCATTGATCAATACCAATAACAAAATTGCAATTATCAAAAAAAGCAAAATTTCTGCTACCAATTTTGGAGGGGCACTCAAAATCACACTGACCACTTTAACAATCATGCTTGTATTAAACCAATTAACCTTAACTAAATGAATTCTACAAAGTCAAAAGTAGGAGAGTACTTTACTGAGAAGCATTATTCACCCAAAAATTTCACCCCTGAAAACTAGTGGTGAAATGTATTTTGCTAATTTGAAAAAAGTATCACATAGGATGAAACATATTTCAAGCTGTGATGTGATGAATACATCTTTCACAGACCTCTCTGCAATAAATTTTGCTTTGGGGCAGGAATGTCTCAATTGCGAAAGACAGTTGCACTACCCGGAATATCATATACATCACATGATCAGAATATGAGATCCAAAGACATTTGAATTTGTTGTTCAAAGAATTAAGAGCAGATAAATGGAAATTGGGTATTTTAGAATCAGTTTTTGAAGACACCAAAGGATGTCAAAAACTGCAAAGCAGGAGAAAGTAGTACAAAAAAGGGTAGTCCACAAGTGCTACCTCAAGAATTATGGAAGTCCGCATAATTCACATCACTGGAAACTTGAATCACCAAATGCCCAAATGGACCAAGAGATCCACAACCCAAATTATGAACAGTTGCAACTCTCAAGTTGCCGGAAGACCATAACCTTATCAAATGTTAGTCATTTGTAACCACAACCCCATATTCCAAAGAACACATAAGGCCACAAAACCAAAATCTGATGATGCAGACAGAATTTGAAACAAGCGAACCATTTAAGGGAGAAGGAGCAGAAAATCATTAACATTGTTGATATGCCAATTATGATGCCTGCTGAAGATCTTAATCTAATGGCCCACGTTTGAAAAGATACATAAATATTTACTGGAGGAAGCAGCTGTGCTCACACATGAGTGTCTTAAAACCTTTGGTAGTTGTTAAGCTATATTGTATGGGTTTTTTGCTTAGAGATTAAGTTCGACTTGGTATTGTAATGTAATTATGCAAAACCAACCCATGAGTGGTTTAGGGATTATGAGTGGTTAGTTCAGTGATTTAAGTGATATAAATTTAAAGTCAGCCTCAATGATTGGACAAGGATTTTTTTATAAATAAAATATATATATATATATATATATATATATATATATATATATATATATATAATGCAAATATAAATAATAATGATTAATTAGTGATTATTATAAAAGAGGCATGTCTCTAAGGACATGACCATTCATGAAGGAGCCCCTGCCTAGGTATATAAGCGGGTCCTCATTTGTAACAATTCCATCATCTCATATCTTTTGTACATTTGATATATAAATATATTTGTCATATCATGGATATTTATATATTTCAAATCTTTTGACTATTCTGCTGCATATATGAACTTTGTTCATAACATTTGCTTGATACAAGATGATAAGATCCTCAACTTGATAAGCAAAATAGTCGAACTGAGAAGGGATCTATCATCTGACCATCCTAAATCAATCTTCTGCAAAATCTTGCATTTACTAGAAACTTGAGATGGATTTTTATCACAAAACTGAATTGTGGTTACATCGATATTCTTTGGAACATGATTTATTTGTTTCTGGTCTAAATGATATGGATTTGCAAACTGGTTGAGATGTCTGCTTTTATGGTATGGGTGTTGATATGGAGTTCTTGTGATCTGACTTTCCATTATCATGTGTGTGGCAATTTCCTGATTTACTTCAGGTACTAATGTTGTTGAGTTGGTTACAAAAAAAATTCACTTTGAATTTTCATCATATGAACTGCAACTTCTGAGTACGTCTTGACTTCAAGTGGATTGGGATCTTGTTGAGTTGTGATATCCATTGGATCGGTATTTGTTCCTTTTTCTTCAACTTGAATTTCTACATTTGAAGATTTCAACACTTCCTTCTCGATAAGCTAGTCTACCGTGTTTTCCAACGATTTCTTGTCCTTATTAAGCTTCTTAATTTGCATTAGTAATTTTTTACTATGGTCTTTAAGCCGAGAAACTTCTTCATTTTTGTCAATGGTGATTTTGTCAACTTCCCTTTGCATATTTCGTATAGCTTTTTTACTTTCTTGAAAAAAAAATCGATATATCTTATATGTCTTCTAGTGTTACTGAATCTGATTTCAATGTAATGTCTTGAAGTTATTTTTTTCTTCCTGTAGGAAAATGTTAAAAAGTTCTTTTTATTTAGGATGAAAGACCCCAGTGATTCCATCTAGGGTGAACCCGGAATTATATCACTATTGTCACAATATAAGGTTTTAATGATGAATTGCAAAATAAAAGTATAATCTCCAATACTTAGTTGTAGATTGCTTATGTCATATTGTTTGTTACCCATCAAATCTATCATTTCAATTATATTCGATTCAGAAATCAATAACGAGTTAGCACATTCAATGCTAACATAATTATTATCTTCAATAATATCAAAAGATATTATAATTTCCCTTCCTGCAAGTTCTCCTTTGATTTTAAGTAGTGCACTAACACATTTACTAGAAGTTTTAGGAAATCTTCCATCACTGGTCTCCATTTATTTTATTTTTGAGATGACCTTAGGTTTTAGTGTTAACCCTTTCTAATTTTTATAATAGTACTTTTAGTTATTATTTATAGTACCTTTTTTTCTTATTATTTGTACTTTATATATATATAACAATTTAAATAACTTTACAGGGTTACCTTTATTTTTTAATTCTTACTAACTTTAACTCCCTTTAATAACTCACTTTTTTTCTATGGACACAACCATACCAATAGGTAGGACGCAACGATTTATGTTAGGTTCAACATCTTTGTGGAATGAATTGAAAGCTTAATATTTTATAGTGTTACGAAACGAATTAATGCACCAATCTTATCATTGAATCAAATAGCACAGTTGCACGGTAAATTATGGTGGAATGTGGTGAATTATACGGAAGGCAATGGTGGTGTGTATGGATTCAGAGACAAAGGCAGAGTACCTATGGCATCGTACAGCATACAGAAGGGCTCAGCAACAAGATGCAAACAGGGTAACACCAAGGTATCTATAGCGGCAAGGAATGGCGCGAATCGAATTTCTAAATTTCTGGACAATGAGAAAAATGCCATCAAATTGGAGACGGCAACGTTGTGGACTGCGGTTGTCAGTCATCTGTCAATGGATATTTTTTTCAATATCTATATTATTTAACTTAATCTTTTTCCTTTTCTTTTTTTTCCTTTAAGATAATTATTTTTTTTGTTAAATCAGCAATGGATATTTTTTTTAATTATATGGCCAAAGTCCTGACAATGAAACTTGCAAAATGGAGAAGCTCCAAACCATCTGTAGCACAACACTTCAATTGCAATGGCAACAAGTAGACGAAAGGTTGATGGCCAAAGGCTAGATCAAACAAGCTTTGTGCAGCCGCTAAGTAGCCAAAGGATTGAACAACTCTAATACCAATGTTATGAACAAAGTTAATATACATAGCGAATACTCAAAAGATCTGAAATATAAGAAGTATGTCTTTATTATTGGCAACCTGTTTGTCACTCAATCAGATCCCTATAAATAGGCAGTGACTTAATCACTACTAAAATATATTATGAAGAAAATATAATATAAATATAAATAATAATTAGAATTATAATAATGATTAATTAGTGATTAGTATAGAAGAGGCATGTCTCTAAGGACATGACTGTTCATAAAGGGGCACTTGCCAAAGTATATAAGCAGGCCCTCATTTGTAACAATTATGTCATCCCATATCTTCTATACATTTCTTATATAAATATATTATTCATCCCGTGATGGACATTCTTATATTTCAGATCTTAGGAGTATCTGCTGTGTATAGGAGTTTAAAGGGTAAGTTCCTCAAATAGAACACCAAAGGACACCGCTTACAAACAAATCACAGATCAATACACCAATATTATTGACGTGGTTAAAACCCTCAGAGAGGGAAACAGCCCACAGCATAAAATAAATAAAATTTACATCAGCTTCTCTCATGAACAGTCACCCTACAGATGACCCTCCATGCTCTTTAAATAGAGATCATGGACCAATTGGGTGTTAAGCCACGGATCAAGGATCACTTCATGTCTAGAACATATTGTGACCATCGGATTGTAAGTTGCTAAAGTACATAGTAAAGAAACACACTTTACCTAACTCTATACTAGACCAAGTTATACTCAACTATTTCCTATGTGTCGAAATATCCTAACACCCCCCCTTAAGAACAACTTGGGATAGGATTGAAGGATGTACAAATATGACACAATAGGAGAAGGAAGGAGGCATTAGAGCCTATCCCCCCTTAGTGACAACTTCTTAAACTCCAACCATAAATCGAAGTTTAGTAAACTTCGCCTCCGTGAGAGCCTTTGTAAAGATGTCTGCAACTTGATCATTGGATGAACAATATTGCACTTCAAGAACATGGTCATGAATGAGCTTTATGATAAAGTACATGTGTAGTTCAATGTGTTTGTTGCGCTGATGTTGGACTGGATCTTTGCATAGTTGAAAGGCACTTTGATTATCACACAAAGTGTAGTCGGATGTTTTTGCTGAAAGCCGAGCTCTGATAGCATCTGTTGAAGCCACAGGGCTTCCTTACTAGCTTCTACAATGCCACAATACTCTGCTTCTGCTGAAGAAAGAGAAATGGCACTTTGTTTCTTGCAAGCCCATGTAATAGGTCCAAAACCAAGAGTGAAGACATAACCTGCAGTAGACTTCTGATCATCAAGGTCACCAGCCCAATTGGAATCAGTGAAACCAACCAATAGAGGAGATGCTTCTGCATTGTAATCAATCCCAAATTGAACTGTACCTCGAACAAAATGAAGTATTCTTTTAGCTGCTTTCCAATGACTCTCATGTGGGTTTTGCATAAACCGAGCAATAAGGCCAATAGCAAAGGAAAGGTCAGGACGGTATGTGTCAGATACAAAAATTTTCCTACAAGCTAACAGTATAAGGTAGCATCAACTTCATGGGAAGTACAAGTGACTGAAAGTTTGGCTCCAGACTAAAAGGGAGAAAGGGTTGGCTTACAGTCTTCCATGTGAAAGTGGCGTAGAAGATCACAGGCATACTTGGACTGGGAAAGGGAAATATCTTCCTTGGATTGCAAGATTTGAAGACCAAGAAAATAATGCAAGTGTCCTAAGTCTATCATTTCAAAATTCTTTTTAAGGCTAGACTTCACATGGTTTATAAGGTTGGGATCACTGCTAGTAAGGATAAGATCATCAACATAAAGAACAAGAGACTTACCCACTTTCTTGGTGTGGACAGTATTGTCAGAATGACACCTAGAAAAGCTAGTATATAAGAGGAAGCTACCCATTTTGGCATACCAAGCCTGAAGGGCTTGCTTAAGACCATAAAGGGATTTCTTAAGCCAACATACAAGGCTGGAGTATATTTGTATAAAGCCAGTAGGTTGTTCCATATAGATTTCTTCATGCAATTCCCTATGCAAAAAGGTAGGTTTAACATCCATCTGATGGACCTCCCATTTGAAAGAGGCAGCAAGGGAAAGAACAAGGCGGATAGAGTTCATTTTGGCAACAGGGGAGAAGGTTTCACTATAGTCAAGGACTTCAACTTGTGAAAAACCCTTAGCAACTGTTTATCAACTTTTCCATCTGATCCATACTTGTTTCTGTAAACCCATTTGCATCTAACAAATTTTCGTCCCTTTAGAAGAGGATCAAGATCCCATGTATCATTTGCCAATAATGAACGATATTCTTCATTCATAGTTGCGTCCCAATCTGGATGGCCTAAAGCTTCTACAAAGGTGTCAGGATCATAATTCGCTAAAGCTTGAGAAAGTAAAGAAGAGGCTTTATTGAACTGAGAACGTGTGCATTGTTGATCTGTAGGATCACCTGCAAGAGCACCTACTGCATCCCGAGTAGCACAGACCCATTTTGGAAGTTGAGGAGCTGAAGGAGGATCCTGAGAAGGTGGGGGAGGATTGTCATCCTCGTTGTCGTCATCTGAAGAAGAAATATTTTCAGAAGTAGAAGGGATAGAGAGAGGTGGCACATCCGCCGAACTAAGCTCGTACACCAATATATTTTCAACAAACTTTACATCCCTTCTAATGATAACATTTTTGGACTTAAGTGGAATAAGTCTATATCCTTTGACACCTTCAAAATATCCAACAAAAATACATTTTTCACTCTTAGGTTCTAAAGCTTTATGTTTCTCATCTAGAATATGGGACCATGCTTCACTTCCAAAAACACGAAAGTGACTTACATCTTGTTTAATTGAGCTCCATGCTTCTTCTGGAGTGATATTCTTTAAAACCTTAGTAGAAGTGCGATTTACTATGTAATTTGCACAATTAATTGCTTCTGCCCAAAAATTAAGACTAAGTCCTTTAGATTGAAGTATACAATTAGCCATTTCCTTTAAGGTGTGATTCTTCCTTTCAGCGACACCATTTTATTGTGGAGTATATGGAACGTTGCATTTGAATTCCATTCTAAGTGCAAAAGTTGATGAATTTGTTGTTAACAAATTCTCTACCATTATCAGATCTTAGCTTAAGAATTTGATGTCCAGATTGTTTTTCAACAAAGGCCTTAAAGGCCAAGAACATGTTAAATACTTCACTGTTGAGTTTTAAGAAGTATACCCAAGTGTGTCTGGAGAAATCATTAATGAAAGTTCAAAAAAATTTGTAGCCAGAGAATGAAACAACTGGAAGTGGACCACATAAATCACTATGCACAAGTTGTAAAGGTGTTGAGGTGTGCCAAGAGGCACGTTTTTCAAAACTATCCCAATGATGTTTTTCGAGTACACATCCGGAACAAACACCATCTGCGCAAGATACCATAGGAAGACATGTCACCAAATTTTCTTTACACAAATTTTGAAGGGAGCGATAGTTTAAGTGACCAAATTGCTCTGCCAAAGTTTGCTCACTTCATCATTATGAGCAACAAATACCAAGGGAAGAGTTGATGATCCAAAGTTGTTAAACTTATACAACTTTGTAGAATCATCAGCAACGTCGGTAGCTAAAATTTGCCTAGGATCTCTTAGGTCCTTAATTACAACATCGTGAGTTGAAAATTCAACAACGTTACCTTCACCTGAATGAGTTATCTGATATATAGATAGGAGGTCGCAAGATAAGGTTGGAACACCTAATACATCATTAAATTGACCATTGTCTAAATGAACAATTCCAGTCCCTACAACACTAAGAGATCTATCATCACCAACATATATATTTTTGGTGCTACAATCATTTAAAGAAGAAATCATGGCTTTGTTTTTAGCCATGTGATAAGAAGCTCTAGAATCAATGAGCCACTCATGAGAATGAGAAAAAGAAGAAACATTTAGTGTATAACCAGACCGAGATGCTTGACAACAACATGCAGAAAGTGTTATTCCTGAAGATGAAGTTGAAGTTAAAGAGTGCTCCAAATGGATGTTATGCTTCTTCATTGTTGCTTCTAAGGTTTCCATCTTCTTAAAGCATTTGGATTCTAAGTGGCCATCTCAATTACAAAAGTTGCAATGTCTATCAGTCTTCTTCCTTTGCTTTTATTTGCCTTGTCATTTTGTTGAATTGATTTTTCATTTTGAGAATGAAATTGCTTAGGACCCTTGTTTGGTTTAGGACCATTCTTTTTAGGATATTGCTTCTTAGAATTCCTTGAATTTGGTTGTTGTTGGGCGGCTAAGGCTTTCTTAGAAGAGTTTCCAAGATTAAGAAGACCAAGATGTAAGAGTTTTTCTTGTTCTCTTATTAAAGAATCACAAAAGGCATCAAAAGAAGGGGACTTGTAGTCTTGTCCTTGAGAAATAAAGGCTTCTCTAGTAGAATGGAAGGTGAAAACAAACACAGAGTAAGTTGGTCCCAACTTAGTAAGAATGGAATAGATAAAGCTACCATCTTCTTTCTTAACCTTAACACCTTCCAAGAGAAATCTAAGGGTCTTGAACTTCGACAAAAAAACTTCAATGGAAGAAAAATTATTGGGGTCGAACGTAAGCAACTCATTTTCGAGTTGATGGGCTCTAATTTCATTTTTATTCCAAAACTTTAGTGAGTTGTTTCATTGCTTCATTAGAGGTATCAAGTTCTACAATATGGAATCTAAGGTCTGGAGAAATAAACATGCCTATTAACCCACATGCTTGATCTTGCCTATTTGCCCATTTGGCTACCTTATCTTCATCTTTAGGTTTAGTTTCTTGGCCTAAGGCTATTCTGTAAAGACCTTTACTTCTAAGTAAATCCACAATGTAGGACCACCATTGGAAGTAGTTGGTGCTGTCAAGAATAACTTGGATGGTGGACTTTCCATTTTAACATAAACTGAAGTTGTAGATGCTGAAACTAAGTGTTCCAATGGAAAGATCTCGAAAAATTAGGCCGATTCAAAAAAAACGGCTTCCGAATGAAGAAGTTATGGCTTTTTGAAGAAAAGTTGTTGAAGATGCCGACGAAGTGCATGAATGTGTGAAAGTGAATGATAATGTTATATTTTAAAAAAATCCCCCTTTCTAAACTTAATCTAATTAGCTCACTTTAAAAAAGATTTTATGTGACCCACTTTATTAAGTGAAAGTCACTTTTACAATGGTACTTTATGAGCTACTCACTAAATTGTAACTTAAATAAAAGATAAAGGGACTTCAGAATTATAAATCACTCACTTTTTATAATGGGTGAAAACACTTTTACATAAAGTAACTTTAAAACATAAGTTACATGTGCCTTTTGAAAAAGTAACTCAACAAAAAGAAAGACTTGAACCCAAGACCTCTATTCTCATAATTTGGACCAAGTGAGCTAGTTTAAAAAGTTAGTAATTTTTGAAAAAGAGTAAGGGATTTTTTTAGTCACTGAAGCTTTGGGGTGTGTGCTTGAAAAAACTCTTTTTGCCTACAAAACAAAAAACCACACCACCCAACGCGAACATGCAAAAAAAAACCAAACCTTATGGCTTGAAGTTAGCTTTCACCGGAAACTAAATATTTCCCTCAATGTTTCTGATTTTCTGAGATCACACTAAGACGCGGTGGAAAAGAGCATACGCATGAGAAAAATCATTCCTTTCTGTTTCTAATTAGCCCAAGATCGCATAAAGTCGCAGGGCAAAGAGCATACGCAAAAATGAAAGGGATAAATCCGATAACAAAAAACAGAGAGCTAAATAAACCGAAATAAATAGAGAGATGAATAACTAAAACTACAAATAAAGATTGTATACCTCCAGATCTTAAATATGACATAGCTAGGGCTACCGGAAACCTTTTCGCGTGAAACGAAAGGGGTTCCTCACTGGAACAAATGCTCCTAACACAATAGAGCAGTTCTCTCGCCCTGAAAGAAATCAGAAACAGTAGGTCTAGGAAACAACAGTCGGATGCACTTCTACCAGCTTCAGATTTGGATCATCAATGAATGCGGCCCTCAACTTCGCTCTAATACCATGTAGGAATTTATAGGGTAAGTTCCTCAAATAGAACACGAAAGGACACCGCTCACAAACAAACCATAGATCAATACACCAGTATTCTTGACGTGGTTAAAACCCTCACAGAGGGAAACAGTGCACGACCTGAGCCAACGTGGCCACTTCAGGCAATTTATTAATAAAAGAAATAAAATTTACTTAAGCTTCTCTCATGAACGGTCACTCTACAAATGACCCTCCATGCTCTTTACATAGATATCATGGACCAATCGGGTGTTAAGCCACGGATCAAGTGTCGGTAATATCGAGGAGAGAATGAACCGTCGGATCACTTCATGTCTAGAATATATCATGATTGTCGGATTGTAAGTTACAAAAGTACATAGTAAAGAAACACAATTTACCTAACTCTATACTAGACCAGGTTATACTTAACTATTTTCTATGTGTCGGAATATCCTAACACAACATTTGGTATCAGAGTTGTTCAATCCTCTGGCCACTTAGCGGCTGCACAGAGCCAGTTTGATCCGGCCTTTGGCCATCAACCTTTCATCAACTTGTTGCCATCGCAATTGAAGTAGTTTTGCTATAGATAGTTTGGAGCTTCTCCATTTTGCAGGTTTCATTGTCAGGTCTTTGGCCATATAATTAAAAGAAAATTCAAAAATCCACTGTTGATTTAAGAAAAATATATAAAAAAAGGCAAAATAAAAAAGAAAAAAAAAATTGGGGTTAAGCAAGATAAGGTTATCACTTCAATTTCAGGTGATCACTTAATAAAGCTTCTAAATCGGTATTATTATCCATGAGTAGTACACCTACCAGCTAGTTGCCTGGTTGGCTAGTTACCAACACAAAAGACCGGCACTGACCTTTATATCTGGATACCACTGTGAGCAAGGACATCTATCTTAGTGGACAAAATGGCTATACAGTGGGTTTTTCTCTTGGTTTTTGGGTTTCCCGCTACAAATCTATACAATGTGGCCTAGAATAAGTTTCAGCATATATTTTTGTTGTGTTATTGCTTTTGTTTATGGGTATACTCTTGACACATGCCTAGTTAGAGAAAACAATATGGTTAATGATGTGCTAAATGTTGGTGGTTTAAGTTGTGTGAAGCACTGTGGTGCTTTGTTGTAGTTATAAAGACTGCATACAGATTAGTGGTGTTACCTTTGGCGGTTGCAAGCATGTTCATGGTGCTAGGCATTAAGTGTTCAACATTCCAGAGGGCATGGCCTCTAAATCCAGTAACTAGTATTTGAGCACTAAGCTAATGAATTGTCCTAGTGCCAAATTGTCGAAATAAAAGAGCAGTGGAACAGAGTGGGTGGTGTCATACCAACATCAAACAAACAAAAAACAAGCAAGAAACTTGGTTGATGACAAGGATTACACTTTCGTCGGATGACCCGGAGTAACACATCAATTTCAACCACAGAACAAAAGGCCATCAAAGAAGACATAGAGAAGTACATCAGATTTTTCTAAGCACAAGAGCCCCATCCAAGTCCAATTGAACAATGGACAAGACATCCAACGAGACAGTGCACATTGGATTGAGAAAAGATTTGCACTAAAGACACAAGACAATTACATCAGATGGACAATGGAAAATGAAATATGACCTCTCGAAGAATGTGTCTGAAAATATTCCAAGCAGGTTTTGGACAATGCTTCCAACTAGATAGCAATCTGGACAGATATATGCAAGGATTGCCCTAGGGAAAAGGACCCCAAAGAGGAAGAGAAGACAAATTAAAAGGAGCAATGTAAGAACTTGGATAACAAGAAGACACCTCTTGTGTCCCCACTGAAAAGAGGTAATACAATGGACAATTGTGAGGGAAAAGAAGGTGAGACATCAAATCGAGGCAGTGGAGGACAAGGGCACCAGCTAAATGAACATCCTCTAATTGTAAACTTGGATAAGAAAGAGAATAGGAAAATGAGCAAGGAGACGATAGACATAGATAAATATATAGATTTTTTGCTAAATGTTTAGGAGACGATGGGAACTTTATGGTACAAAGCTTTACAACATAAAATAAGTGTTTTAATTGCAAGAATGCAAAAAAATCTAAAATAATTGCCCCCTCCATATTAATTTTGATCTAAATTGCCTCTATGGGGTATGCAAAGCCCTCCTAACATGCAATTCTCAATACCTTGCCCTTGTATAACATCGTTCTTGTCACCCTCTTCACAATGCCTTCCATCTAACTATCTAAAAATACCACTGCTATATGTGGCTCCCTCTAGTGATGATCCCTTTCTAACATGGTTATATGTTTCATACTAGAGAAGGAAACTTTACCCTCTTTCCACTTAGTATGACTCACAGTCAATGCAAATACTTTGATCACAATACTCTTTGAGCTCTTCCCATCTTCGCATTTCACACCTTATCCTATGGAAGCTTGTCTTGATTTGGCCTAGGGTATCCTTCCGCTTGAAAGATATGTTAAGCATAAGATATTCCAATTCCTTCATTTTGCATTCAAAATTGAAATGATCTATGTAGTATTGTTGTTTTCTCTATTGCTTTCTCCCTCCATTTATCTTTCCTGTAGCAACCATGTGTCTATTCTTTCATCAGTTTTCTATTATGCAAGCACTCTCCCTTCGATATGACCCAACCTTCTGCCATTTCTTATAGTGGTGCTCCCAAGAATTCGTTCCTCATTGAAATACTTCCTTGTTGAGTTGGTTAGATATCCTTTCATCACCCATTTCAACAACTTCTTGTCAATATCATAACATCCTCCTTAGGAATTCTTGCTAGATAGGGTACATATTTGTTTTAACTAACATGATTTCATACGGTGTGAATGCCTTAAACCTTAGAAAGGAAATCACTACGTGTTATGTACCCTCTCTATTTGACACTAGCTCAATGGGGGTACATATTTGTTTTAACTAACATAATCCCATATGGTATGAATGCCTTGAACCTTAGAAAGGAAGCCACTATATACCATGTAGTATGTACCCTCTCTATTTGACTCCACTTGTTCTTGAGTATGCTTAGGCATCATATCTTGCAGTCATAGAACAAAATCGTGTTATTGGTGTCTAAAATAAGTTGGATGTTTTCCAATCACGTATCTTCGATGTCCTATGACTATCATGCAAGCAAACTATTGCCTTCCGCCAACCTTGAATTGCAAGAAAAGGAAATGAAAAGGGGGCGTGAGATAGAATTTTAAAAAAAATGAGGGAGAGAAGGAAATAGACAAACAAAAGTGAAAAGAAAAGGACGAAGATCAAAACAGAGAAAGGAGTCCATAGAGAAATCAACAAAGAATCCCAGTAAGTTGCTTGAGAAGTATAAACATGAGTTATAAGCATGAGTTTCAGATTTAGACAAAGGGTACAAATATAGATATGATGCAAATAGATTTGACGGGGACAAATATGTCCATACTCATTATAGAAGACTCAAAACTA
The DNA here is from genome assembly GCA_000404065.3 of Pinus taeda. Taxonomy (NCBI): domain Eukaryota; kingdom Viridiplantae; phylum Streptophyta; class Pinopsida; order Pinales; family Pinaceae; genus Pinus; species Pinus taeda. Next base: position 251,181 of record APFE030629561.1, read on the forward strand.
TGGATCCAACCCAAATTCCCACTTATAATGGAAGCACGAATGAGGATGATCATCTATTTACCCTAGACATAATATGGCAAGTATATGAACAAACCAGCACAGTAAATAAGTTGGCTCAATTTGAACAGTCCTTCAAAGGAAAGACCTTGTCATGGTATAGAAAACCAAATGCATAGTATCCATTGGGTTGTTGGGGAAATGCCTTCAAATTCAAGGAAATTTGGGCTTACTCCAATGTGAAGCCTTCTGCATTTACGCATTTAAAGAATATCAAGTAAAAGAATGATGAGATAGTCAACAAGTTTGAAGGGAAAAAAAAGGAATTGTTGACTCAGTTATCAAGCTCCAATGGGTTAAAGGATTAATTGGTTCATTCAAGTATTCAATAAAATGTTCAAACAACAACCCCAAAACCATACAAAAAAGGGCTCAAAGTAGAAAAAGAAATGGAATGAGAGATAGATGAGTCTACAATGGCCAAGGAAACTAAAAGATAAATGGGAGCAAAATTTCAGAAGGTGCAGAACACATTGAAATGCTTATGGAAGCTAGTGGGCACAAAAACCAGATCAAGGAAAAGCAAAAGCTATGAAGAGATGATTAGCCAACAAATGGGAGATAGGATTTTGCCTTACATGGTGAACAAGTATAACTTTTATAGAAGTGTAACACAATAGATCATGCTTGAGTGAATTTGCAAACAATCTAAGAAACAAGGGTAGTTTGGCAAGAAGGATATGTTAATTTATGGTATGTTCTATGCTTAGTCATAGTGCAATTTTCTTCAATTTCTTCTTATTAGCCCAATGTCATTCACTATTTAGCAATCACATTAACATAAAGTAAAATGTTGATAGAACATAAATAGATCGACAGAAAACAAGCCAAGACAAGGGACACCAAATGTGGCAGCTAGCCAAGGACAAACCCCAATGTGGGGAGACCCTTTGATCAATTTTCTATAATCCTCAATAGTTCAGCAGAGAGAGAAATAGTACAAATGTACAGTTCTTTAATTTTATGACAGCATTAATAAAACCCTAACCAGCACTTGCAAAGTTGGTCAAACAACCCACAAATGACCTTGAGTCAACCTTGGTCAACTCGACCTTCAACAGCAATGAAGGTCAACCCAAAACAGCCAAAAAGAGATGGCCAAAATAGGTCAATGAGTATGCAGCCCTACAGTCAACCCTAACCAGTCAGCGCTGGTCAATTCGGTGGTCAAATCAGGTCAACAGATTGTTGTTCAGATTTGCAGCTTGCTTGATGGAGGCTCCTCACCCTAGGCAGAAGTCAAAACACCTTCTTCGCTGGTCAACGCAGTCACCCTTAACTTGCTGCTCCTAGCTCAACCATAGTGAACGTTGAAACAGACCTGCATCCTCCTCCTATCTGTGTCTTCCTTCCTTGATGCATCCTTCTTCTCCCACGTGAGAGATGTTGCTCCTTGTAAACCCAATCAAGTAAGGAGAGAGAGAGAGAACAATGTAAGATGAGATGAGATGATTGAATAATGCCTCAACCTAACCTATACTTATATGAAACATTGAGGATGTGTGCCACACATTTAGCTGTTGGTCGACCTTGACAATTTGTCAAGTAAATACAAATAAATTCATATCTCCATAAATACTTGTCGGAATCGGATGATCATTAGATCAATCCTACACCTCTCGACGAGAGGAATCCAAGAAAAATATCAGTTGTCATAAATAAGATGACCCACATGGATTTTGGCCCTAGTTGCCAATTTTAACAATCCCTCTCCACTAGGGAAAACTCCATCTGCTAATCCATCTAATCGTTGGTACTATCTCTGCCATCAAATGCATTGCCCCGCACTGCTCGACTATGCTCTGTTGAACTATGAAAAAGAAGAAATGATAGAGGATGTATCATACCATCCTCTACTGACCCGAAGTAAATTCCATAGAGTGTGTCATACCACTCTTACTGATCCCAGATCAATGCCAGAGTGTCTCAAACCACTCATACAGATCCCAGATCAGTTTCATTGATCCCAGATCAATGGAGGTCATCCTAGCATAGGGAGTACGCTAGATACAACGATGCATCCATTGATAATACTACTATGGTCCCCAACCCCATTTCCCTACTCATTGGCCAGATGAGAGGTACTTCCCATGAGTCCCAGACTGCATGGGTAGGATGCCTCGACAGAGAACCACTCATCTTGTCCATAAGTCACCATGGGGTATCACAGGGGAAGGTTGAACCTTTCACCTTGTACAGAACGCACCACTAGGGGAGGGTGAGTCACCCTATGGTCGCTTGTCACTCCAAGAAGTGCCCCAAGCCCCCCAGAGCTTCCAGAGCTCAATGCATGCATCATGTAGGACCCTCGTAAGAGGGTCTCTCAACGACTCCAAATCATTCTCGGAAAGTCAAGAATTTGACCTTTCCCAGAGGCTTCGTCAAAATGTCAGCAACCTACTCATTTCTACCGATATGATGGAGCCTTATTGCTCCTCGTTGTACCATATCCCAAATAAAGTGGTACTTGATATCGATATGTTTGGAGCGATCATGAAATACAAGATTCTCTGATAAAAGAATCCCACTCTAGTTGTCACACAGGATCACAGTAGTACTAAAATATATCCAAACAGCTCACTAAAGAGCTTTCGCAACCAGACAGCCTCACAAGAGGCCATACTCGCAGCAATGTACTCTGCCTTAGCGGTGCTCAAAGCCATCTACCTCTGCTTCCTACTTATCCAGGATATTGAGGCAGATCCCAAAGAGAAACATCACCTGGAAGTGCTTTTTCGATCCACCACACTGCTTGCCCATTCAGCATCGGTATATCCATGTAGTCTCACATCTCCTGCAGTGTATCTCAACCCATGAGTGATTCTACCACAAAGATATCTCAACAGATTCTTGGCACCAATCCAATGTGAGTGGTGAGGCTCAACCATATCTTGACTCAATGTATTGACTGCAAAACATATATCCAGACAAGAGTTCACCAAGAACATCAATGCTCCTATGAGTTGACGCTACTCGATAGCATTTTGTAAAACAGGTCCAGCAGCACTACCACTTAACTTCTTGAAGTCAAGCTCCATCAGGGTAGTTACGAGCTTGCAATTCACCATACCGAATCTCTCCAATATCTTCACCACATATTTTCCTTGAGATAGGAAAATCTCCCCTGACTTCTGCCAGACTTCCAGTCCTAGGAAATAGTGCATCAGTCCTAGGTCCTTCATCTCAAACTCGGAAGCCAACTCCCTCCCACATTTGTGAATGAGAGGGTCTGCACCTGTCAGAAAGAGGTCGTCAATGTACAGCACCAGTGTGAGACCCTTATCATCTTCAACCTTAAAGTAAAGGTTTGGGTTGGCTTCACTACTAGTGAATCCCAGCTTCATGAAGTAGCTATCGATCCTCTCATACCAAGCTCGAGGTGTTTACTTCAACCCATACAGGGCTTTCTTCAACCTGGACACGTGAGATTCCCAATCATGAATCTCAAATCCTTCGGGTAGTTCCACATAGACTTCCTCTTTGATCGAACCATGCAAGAACGCAGTTTTGACATCCATCTGATGTAGGTTCCATCCTTACGAAGCAACAAGGGCTGTGATCGAGCGGATGGTGCTGTATCAGGCAATAGGTGCAAATATCTCATCATAGTTTATTCCTTCCATTTGAAAGAAGCCACAAGCGACAAAACGAGCCTTATACTTTTCAGCACTTCCATCAACTCCATGCTTTATCTTGTAAAGCCATTTCGAAGTGACAATTGTTTTGCCCTGGGGTCTAGGGACCACATCCCAGACATCATTCTTCATGATGGACTCGTATTCCTCAGGCATAGCATCCTTCCATACTTGATGCTTCACGGCTTCTGTGAACGATGAGGTCTCATTTTGAATGATCGTGCTCATAATGGTCAAGTATCCCTGATACCTGGTCGGCTTCTTACTTTCTCAAAAAGTTCCTATGGGTGCAATGTGTCCTTCAGCATCATCAAGTGTCCCCCTAAGCCATGAGGGCCTCTTCCTAGAAAAGGAAGGCTCTTGAGGAGGGGGATCAATAGGGTCCATAAGTTCTTCCACTTCGGGCATCGTCTCATCTCTCTTTTCGTCTGGTTTGTTGGTGTCAGCTTCTCCGGTTTTCCTTAGTATAGGAAGATTATCAACTTTGCTAAGAGCCATATCTTTGTCAACGGTGACATCATGGCTAATTTTGACTTCCCTTTGACCAGCGACATTGATTCTATAGCCCTTAGAATTTTTGCTATAGCCCACAAAGATTCCCTTCTTTCCAGATGCACCCAATTTATTCCTTTTCTCTTTAGACACATGAAAATATACAGGACTTCCAAAAATTCTAAAATGAGATACATCAGGTTTCTTACCAGTGAACATCTCTTCAGGAATCTTAGAATCCGATGCTTGATGAGGGCATCGATTTTGAACATATACGGCGGTATTCGCAGCTTCGGCCCATAGAAACTTTGGAAGCCTTTGATCATGGAGCATGGAACAAACAGCTTACAAAATCGTACAGTTCTTCCTTTCCGCCACACCATTCCGCTCAAGAGTGTATGGTGTTGTGGTCTCCCTCTTAATGCCAGCTTCTTTGCAAAAGTCATGGAACTCATTAGATTCACACTCGGTCCCATTATCAGTCCTTAAGATCTTGATCTTCTTCTCAGTTTGATTCTCAATCAAGGCTTTGAAGTGACGGAACCAAGAGAACACTTCATCCTTCTTTTTCAAGAAGCATATCCAAGTCATGCGAGAATAATCATTTGTAAAAGTGAGGTCATATAAATATCCTCCCAAGGAGTTCATAGACATCATACCAGATATGTCGGAGTGAACCAACCACAATATATCAGAGGTCTTGATATGGCTTGAGGGGAATGGTCCCCTTTTGAGTTTTCCTTCAGCACACCCCAAACATACACCTTCTTGCTCTACTTTAAACTCGGGCATCCCTGTCACCATTTGTCTCACATCAGGTAGAGCTTTATAATGAAGGTGGGAAACCTCCGGTGCCATAGTTTGGACTGAAGAGATGTGTCACAAGACATGACACCCAACAGACTTCCTCCGACTTGATATAAAGAGTCGACTCGAAACCCAAGAATGAAAGCATCTTTAAAATTCTTTTTCCATACACGTACCTTGTCATCAATGAAGGCCGCATCCTATAGCCTTTGTCTTCCATCGCCGAAATGGACACCAAGTTCTTCTTGAGATCAAGTACATATAGAACTTCTTGCAAATGAATTGTGTTACCCTGATTTAATTGAAGAGTAACACTTCCTACACCCTTTACGGGATAGGTGGAGTTGTCTCCAAGAATAATTTCCAGGTTGGTCTCCTTCTCTATCAGATTAGAGAGAGCTTCTTTGTAACCAGTGAAGTGCCTTGAGGCACCACTATCAATAAGCCAATTTTCCAACGAGTCCGGAGGAGAAGTACTAGAGAGGACCAATATTAGATAATATTCATCTTGCTTATTGTTAACAACGTTAGATTCATACCCGAAGTTTCTTGCCTTCTTGGAGGTTTGACCACTCCTTTAATTTTCGGCATTCCTCTTTCCTTTGCCATTGAATCTGCCCTTCCTTTAATTGTTGTTGTAATTGCCTTGGGAGTGATTTTGATCATCATCAGGAGATGTGTCCTTTCTATTAGGACACTCCCTTGCATAGTGGCCAATTTTGTTGCAAATGAAACATCTTCCTTTCCTTCCACCTTTCAGTGCGGCCTTTCCCTTAGATTTTGACACGGAATTATTTCTCCTTTTACCATGAGAGGAGAAAGCAGTGGGATTTCCTCTAAATGCGAGCATTTCCTACTCTTCCATCCTTGTCTCTTCTTGAATGCATCTCCCCATCAAATCCTCAAATCCTGGAATTACATTATTGTTGAGAAGAGTGGCTCTAAATGCATACCATTCGGATGGGAGCCCTCCAAGAGTTGTGATGGTCAGTGCCCTGTCGGGAATGACTTCCTCAATCGATAGGAGATCATTCTTGATCTCAGTGATCCTTAAGAAGTAGGCTTGCATATTCTCATCTTTGCCCTTCTCAATTTCCTTCAGCGTATTCTTAAGGAACAAAACTTTATTTGCATCACTAACTTTAAACAAGCTTACCAGTGTATCGTAGATTTCCTTGGAAGTGTTTAGCTCGAAAACATATGCCACCAGGCCCTTGTCGATAGAGTCCTGGATGATCTTCTTTGCTTTAACTTCTCCCTTGGTCCACTTGTTCCTTGCAGCAACCGATGCATTTGATGGAGGCTCAATGATTCTGCCTCTCACATGGTCCAACACTTCCTGCTCTTCCAATATCAGATCGAGAGACATCTTCCATCCATGATAGTCAGACTTCTCATGGAGCTTGTCTTTGGCGGGGAGGTGTGATGAAGAACCCATGGAGTCTATAGACTTTTCCAACAGTCTTCGTTGATTTCTTTTGCTCTTGCTCTTGCTTGGGCTTTGTCTTCACCTCAGCTCTGATATCATGTTAATTTATGGTATGTTCTATGCTTAGTGCAATTTACTTCAATTTCTTTTTATTAGCCCAACGTCATTCGCTGTTTAGCAATCACATTAACATAAAGTAAAATGTTGATAGAACATAAATAAATCGACAAAAAACAAGCCAAGAAAAGAGACACCAGAAGTGGCGGCTAGCCAGGGACAAACCCCAATGGGGGGAAACCCTTGGATCAATTCTTCTATAATCGTCAATAGTTCAGCAGAGAGAGAAATAGTACAAATTGTCAAATATACAGTTCTGTAATTTTATGACAACAGTAATAAAACCCTAACCAGCACTTGCAAAGTTGGTCAAACAGTCCACAAATGACCTTGAGTCAACCTTGGTCAACTCAGCCTTCAACAGCAATGAAGGTCAACACATATGCAGCCCCGCAGTCAACCCTAACCAGTCAGTGCTGGTCAATTCGGTGGTCAAATCAGATCAACGGATTGCTGTTCAGATCTGCGGCTTGCTTGATGGAGGCTCCTCACCCTAGGCCGAAGTCAAAACACCTTCCTCACTGGTCAATGCAGTCACCCTTAGCTTGCTGCTCCTGTGTCAACCACAGTCAACGCTGAAACAGACCTGCGTCCTCCTTCTATCTGCGTCCTTCTTCTCCCACGTGAGAGATGCTGTTCCTTGTAAACCCAATCAAGTAAGGAGAGAGAGACAAGAATGTAAGATGAGATGAGATGATTGAATAATACCTCAACCTAACCTGTATTTATATGAAACGATGAGGATGTGTGCCACACATTTGGCTGCTGCCCAACCTTGACAATTTGTCAAATAAATACAAATAAATTCATATCTCCATATATACTTGTCGGAATCAGATGATCGTTAGATCAATCCTACACCTCTCGACAAAAGGAATCCAAGAAAAATATCAGCTGCCATAAATAAGATGACCTACATGGAGTTTGGCCCTAGTAGCCAATTTTAACAGGATGACCCACCCAACGATGGTAATGTTCAAGCTAATCAAGAAGAACGAGTGTCAAACAATCAATACATCAAATATAGAATAATAGTAGCATGACTTTGCCGTGAGGGGGGTCAGGATGAAAATGCTACCTATATGAAATGTGGGTGTGCACAAAGCAGAATTGCAATTACAATACCCACAGATACCCTATCTGTATGTAAATATGGATCAAGAGACCATGAAATGGTGGTAATGTTTGAAGCTGAAGGGAATATTTATAAAGATTGCTTGCTGAATAGGATGAATTAAGAAGCAACACAAAAGAAGTCTCCATAGCCACCAAAAGCTCACCCAAGAGGATTAGAATGAAAACCTAACAATGATGGGCCATAGAGTAATTCTAATGTAGATTAGAGGAAGCAAAAGGATATCCTATATATAGGAATAAAAGTGATAAACGATAAGCAAGAACTGGCCTGAAAGAGAATTAAAAGCAAAATAAGTTTGGGAGAAAGGTTAAAGAGGACATGTAGGCAAGGGAAAAGGGACCCAATAGCAGAGTTGAGAAAGCTGGCAGAGGACAACTGTTGTTATAAAGATATATTATTTCTCAACACATCTATCAAACATGCAAGAGGGTGACCTTAAAGAGGACAACATGATGTGGGTAAGTAAGATAAGCACATTCTTTAACGAGAGCATGAGAATTCCTGCTGCAACAATGGGAATGAAAATTTTGGCTGCCAAGGACAATAATGGGAAAGAAAATTTTAGATGCCAAGATGGGTAATGGAAAAGAAAATTTTGGATGCAAAGGATGAAATATATTTTTAACAAGTAGAAGTTATCAGGAAAATTGAGCAAGTGGTTCATGTTGAGCCATCATTATCTTGATTGCAGATTTGGAATATTCCCAGAATCTGCAATCAAGCTAAGTTCAGCGCTCATGTTGTTCCATGGATATGACTTCAAGATCATTGTGAAGCTAGGAAAGGGGATGTGGGACAAGAAAAGTTGTCCCATGCAGACACCAACAAACAATAAAAAGCAAGAGAAGTAGACTTTAATACGTGAATTTGTTTCATGTACGAGGATGTACCTGATATTTAAAATACATGCTCCATCTTTCGCAAAATGGATAAGCACCAAGTGTGATGTCCATAATTCAGAAGAGAATCTTAGTCAATAGTGCAACAAGATTCAAACCTAAAGTGTCTTGTACAAGCTTAGAATGCATGCAATATTGACAAGATGTTTCTAGCCAATAATCACAAAGAATTTATAAGGGAAGAACATCATCAGATTGCAGGACACTTTATGACACATTGACAAGGAGAGCATAAAAGACTTTTATGTTCAAGACTATGGTAGCTGGCTACTTTTAAGGATCATTTCAACTTTGTAAATAAAAGTGAGCACTATCAAAGATCATCTCAACAGACACATGTGGGAAACTATCACACATTGAACCATGGCCTAACGATGTCGCATGAGTATTTGGGATCAGAATAAATCAATCCATTTGAGACAACAAATAGGACATGGACCAATAAGGACACAACAACAATGACAATGAAATTCCTACCTGAGTTTTGTTTAGCAAGTTCAAATGTTCATTATAGATCACATTGAATAGGTGGAGGCATTGCACAACAAATTTGATTATGGTGCTAATGAATATATTCAATGTTGATAGATCATAAGAGCAATCTATATCATCCAAGAGCAAACTGGCAAATAAAGAGCACTAATAAGGTATTGGTAGGGGTATCGACAAAAGCCTTCAACAATGTACCAAATTCGAGAGGTTTTCTAGTGATTAAGTTTGATTCGGTCATGTAATGTTATATGTATAGCCTAACTCATTAGAGGTTTATAAGGTATCGATGGTTAGTTGAGTGATTTAGTAGTGGTCTATAAGGTATCGATGGTTAGTTGAGTGATTTAATAGTGGTCTGTGGGGTAAGAGTGGTTAGTCAAGTGACATATTGTTAAATTGGCAACTAGGGCCAAACTCCATGTGGGTCGGCTTATTTATGGCAGCTGATATTTTTATTGGATCCCTCTCGTCGAGAGGTGTAGGATTGATCCAAAGATCATCCGATTCCGATAAGTATTTATGGAGATATGAATTTATTTTGTTTATATAATTATTATCAAGCCGACCAGCGCTTATGTAGGCTCTAGAAGCCCAACCGACGTGTCTATTCATCATCCTCGTTTTGGTATAAATAGATGAGGATTTGTTATCATTTTTGTATGGATATACTTGGTGTGATCTCCTCTACATGTCTTTGGGTTTTGGTGGAGGAGAGACACTAAGAGTATAAGCTGGCCTAAGTACAGTATGATGCCCTAGTTTATACACAAATGATGCCCTAGCTTGCACGCTGTTCAAGAAGCCCTAACGCAGTCCTGTAATGGAGTCTCCTAGCCACAGTAAGAGAAGACATTCTTACGCTGTTCATGAAAACCTATACACAGTTCATGATGAGGATTCTATGCAAATATGGAGGCCCTAATACGCTGTTCTAATAAGCCCTAATCGAAGTCAATGGATGCCCTTTATATGCTGTACAGATATGTTGTTCATAGTGGTTCATATATGCTGGTCATAGATATACGTTGTTTTCAAAGGATGTTATACACTGCAATAGAAACCAAATGCACAACAATGGAAACAATACGCTGTTATAGAATCTATATGCACAGCAAGGACAGTCATGGAATCTATACGCTGTCATGGAAACTCTTTATACACAGCCGCAATTATGAAGAGGAATCACTGTGAAGGCATGAAGCCGCAAAGAGCCGCAGTGAGGCAAGTCACAGTCAAATGGATTTACAGTCAAGGAACCATAGTGAGTTCAGTTTACTTGGATGAATTAAGACATGGCAATCTTAGGAGCTGTTCTGATTTTGGTGGCAGTCCTGTAGCAGACTTGTTACAGTCTTGCTATAAGAATTCAATGAGGAGATCCTTGGCATACATATCATCACTACAATCAGATCTAGCTCATCATGTTTCGAAGAAGTGGCAAAGTAGAATGATGTAAGGGCAGCAACATAATGATAAAACACATCTACAAGGGCAGCAGCATGATATATTGTGGATGGGCTGTGCAACGAATACATGAAGCATGGGCAGCAGCATGATGGGCAGCACTATGAGATCATGTGCACGGGCAGCTTAATGATATATTAGCAGGGGCAACATCATGATGACGATGCACATTAGTTTGAGCAGCATTATGATGGACAAGATCATGGACATGAATAGCCGCATGGTGTGGTATGCAGTGGTGCATCTAGAGAACCAGATGCAGCGCGATGATAGGTATCAGTTGAAGCAGAATGTCTTCAACTGATCTCATCGTTATAGAAGATGATCTATGCTTAGATCTAGATCAAGTCAAAGTGTTGACTTCTGTTGTAAATGTACTCTCTCTCTCTCTGCTGAACTTTGAAGATAAAAGAAGATTTGATCAAAGGGTTTCCCCACACATTGTGGGGTTTGTCCCTGGCTCGCGCCATATCTTGTGTCCTCTTGTCTTGGCTTGTCTTCTGCATTTTATATTTATGTTCTATCTGCAGTTTATCGTAATGCTGATGTGATTGCTAACAGTGAAAATTTAAATAAATTGCTCAAGCATAGAACATACCTAAACTTAACACATAATGGCTTCGTAAGTTGATTATAGGTTTATCTAATTAGGAGTTGGATCCCACGATGCTTTACTGTGATAATCAGAGTTGTATCAAACTCTTTGAGACTCCAGTGTTTTATGAAAGGTCCAAGCACATAGAGATTAGATATCACTTCATTCAAAAAAGGAATCAGAAAGTAGTGAAGCTCCAATATATTCCCACTGATCAGCAGGTAGTTGACATTCTGACCAAGCCCTTAGCAAAAGGGAAGTTTAAAGCAATCAAAGATGGACTTGGATTGGTGCAGAATTTCTTCCTCGCTAAGAGTGTTGAGAAATTTAGCTCAAGCCCGAGCTTCTTGCACAGGCTAGGTATGAACGTGCAAGAAGTTGTTCAAGACAACTTCTAATTACCACTTTGTAAATGTGGGAAATAATACCATCTTGTAATTTCACTTAAATAAGTACAAGTGAAAGTCCAATTTTCTATATTCTTGTAAGCTTAGAAATCTAATGAAATATTCTAGAGATTTTAGAACACTAGTGAATTAGATTGTTCTAATCTTAGTCATGCATCTCATTATTGAGGTAAGGTGGTTGCTCTGGTAAGGAGATTAGTTGCTAATATTTGGGAGATTAATTGCTAATATTTGGAAAATCAATTGCTAGGATTGAGGAAATTAGTTATCTCTCAAAGCATGACTAAAACAAGATGAGAGAAGATAAAACACAAATTTTGGTAAACCAAGGAGACTCAAGAGATCAAGAATGATCAGTTGAGCAAATTTAGAGCACAGGAGAGGAGCTGAGGTCGAGAAGCAGGTCAAAGCAAGCAAATTCTTGGTTGACCATTGTCCAGCAAGTGCAGCTCTTATTTTTGTGTATACCGTACAGCTGTTAGTTTGATAGGCTTTTGAAGGTTTACTCGTAAGCTTAGATTATTTAAATGAAAAGCTGACTTGAGGGTGTAATTATTGGTGTATCGTGTTCATGCTTCCGCTGTTCATTTTTACCTATATGTGTGATTGTTGCATGTTCAGAAATACTTACTTCTGTGATTAAATAAGATATGGTTTATTTGATTAAGAGAAACATAGGACAGCAGTCATCTAGGCTTAAAATTTACACTTCCACACCCATAGCAACCATAATTTGCTATTCTTATCAACAATGTGACATTATTGCAGAAATGTGTGTCTAAGTGTGGACTATGCTTAATTATACTACTTATCTAAAGTATATTCTTCCATCAACAAGGATATAATAAACATTTTTAAGCATTACCTTCTTACTTCTTAGCTGAAGTAAGACATATCCCTTCCTCTAGTCCTATATTCCTCTCTGCCACTCAACATAACAGAATTGAGATCTATCATTTACAAAATGAGCACAACAATCAATACAATTAGTAAAATATCTAGATGCTCATAAATCAACGTACCAATCATATTTACCTCTTTTTAATCCTTCTTCCTAGCCATGAACACATAGAACTCTTCCTCCTCCTTAAGTTCAACTACATTATCATGGTTATTTCAAATGAGTTCTTTTCATCCCACAACTACACCTTGCAAACTCTTTTTATATTCCCTAATTTTCCACAATAAAATTGTTTAATTGTTTTTCTATATTTAACTAACTCGGAGGATTTATCTCTATCAACCTCTCCCCTTTGTTCGTTGCCCTAACTCGGAGGATTTATCTCTATCAATCTCTCCCCTTTGTTCGTTGCCCTTTCTCTTAAACTTCACTACAAGTGCTACCCAAGAAGACTCGATCCCATTATTATTCCCAAACTGCTCTTTTTTATTTGTCTTCATGCAAGATCTTAGTGCTCAACTGCAAAAATGTCAAATCTTTACTAATAGAACTAATGTTCAAGGTCCCAATAAAATTTGCATAAGATGGAGGCAAACTTTTCAATTCTATAGCCACCTAAGCCACAGGACATGCCCCTAGGACGCTAGGTGTCTGTATCCCTTGTGTTGTACACAAATACATTAGAATATATGGCATACACGTGCTTGGCATGTCTTCTATTCACAAGACATGTGTCCAACATTTGCCCTAAAGAAGTCACATTTTTAGGTTACATGTCCTCTCAAACAGCAACACACAAGCCTCTCAAAAAGGGATTTGTCCCTCATTTCTTCTCAAACTTCTGCCACTGCCCATTATTCTTCCCAAGCTTCATTTTTTATCTCTCTTCTGTTGTTTTATTGCATCAAGCAAGCATTCTTTATTACAATGCTGCCATGGAATACCAACCATCAAGTTTTTCATTCATCTTCTTGAGGCCTTTGGTATTCATACCATTTACTTCAAACTTTGCCAAGTTTTATCTTTTTTACAAAGTTTGGAGGGTTAGTTCAGATCAATCCCCAAGTGGGCATCTTTGCTCATTAGCCTCTTGTCTTCATGAATATTTTCCCTGCTATACAATTGCCAGTTTCATTCCTACAAAACCCCTTACTGGGCATCCCTCTGTTGATATGTGATCTTCTTCAATGGCAGGATTATTGCATGCAAGTTATCATTAAGGGATGTCTCCAACAATGTTGATTTCACTAAATCAAAGACTTACAAACTATCATGCACCTATCCTATGGCCTCTACAACATCTAATAGGGAGTCTGCTTCTAATATATTGCATGTGCAGCTCTGTTATGGTGTGTCATTTCCAAGGACAGTTGCAGTCGTCAAATATATTCACAATATTATTAGAATAATAATAATAATAATCTAATTTTAAGGTCACAGACAAGCCAGACACCAAATTGATGTATGAGACCCCCTTGTCTGTGGGTCAAGGGACCCGCCTCCGTGCAGTGATTGTTCATTTGACATATCTCTAGTATTGTCTTTTCAATTATTCTAAGGTTTGAAACATAAAATATTTGCCTTTTTCTTAATGTTAAAACAATTCACTTACATTTTCATTAATTCTCTGTTTCTCTCCTTGGTTGTCAAAACCACACATGCCCTTCCATGGTCTTTTACAGGTTTACAACACAGGCTTGATTTTGACTCCAATAGCAAAATCTAGGTATTTATGTTCTAATACCATCTCAATTTTCATGAGAAGATAGAGAGAGATAAAAGCAATAAAGCACTTTTCATTGATTGTTTTTTTAATAATAAAACAATCGATTTGCATTTTCATTAATTGCAGTTTTTCTTCTTGGTTGTCAAAACCACACATGCCCTTCCTCGGAGTTTTAGAAGTCCCATATCATGGACTTGATTTTGACTCCAATCACAGAATCCAGGTATCTATGCTCTAATACCATCTCAGTTTTCATGAGAAAAGGGTCACACAAACAAAGGAGATAGAGAGAGATGTAAGTAATAGAGCACTTTTATCATTGTTAAAGCATTACACAATGTCTCTTATCATAGGATCCAGGTACCTATGCTCTAATACCATCTCAGTCTTCATGAGAAGAGGTGCACACAAACAAATGACAGAGAGAGAAGCAAGTAATAAAGCACTTTTATTATTTGTTAAAGCATTACACAATGTCTCTTATACACCTTTAATGAAATATAAGGTTATCAGATTCTACCAAACTCAGCATAACTAACCAACTACTAGGCATTAATATTAAGTCACTAACAATTAATGTGACTTTTATTACTAACATTTAATTGAATGTTATTACTCCAACAGTCTTATTGCCTTAATACTTCAAATACAGACCTCATAGATATTTACTCTCTCTCACAATTACATGTATCTACAATTTGATAGTTGATGAAAAGATTAATTTTGGCAAGAATAGATTTGGCATACAATTACCATGTTCATAGTTGTTACAGAATGTTGCAACTTGCAAGATCCCTTACCAAAATTCATTAAACCTTTCCCTCTCCAGCAAATTAGCTTTTTTACAGCTTGATATTTCCATAATAACAAGCATATTTTGAAGTACTAAACACATCGAAGAAACACCTAATCTCCTGATCTTTTTATGATCCATTGGCCAGTCAGATGGGGCAGTAATTACCAGAAGCCAAATAACAGGCAAGGAAGTAAATATTTTGCAGAATATAAAAATGATTCATCATTCGCCTACTAGCAGAAATGTGAGCAACATCAACTAAATTCAAATGTATCTCAATAAAAGGAAAGAACATTTGAAGCAATATAAACATCCTCCAAATATTATGGACAAACATCTCAAGTATTTATTATTGATCCTATCACAAATTTTTGATAGCACTGTAGAACTGGCACAAAGCTAATCGTACAAAAAGAAACATATTTACTAATTATTTCTCAACAGAAAAAGATGAAGGTGAAGAGGCAAAAGTGAAAAGATGACTGTGACATGAATCCAAAAGCATGCAATTAGAAAAAGTTAGAAACCTACCAGCAAGTATTTCAAATCTGTAGTACTAATGTCTTCTTTACATTCATTTGGTGAAAATAACCCTAGCTGGTCTATCATTGCATCACATTGCCGCAATATATCACATGCCTTTTTCAATTTATCCTGCCAAAGGAAAATAACACAAAAGTTAATATCAATTGAGCTTACGTTCCTAGGAATACTGTTCCATTCAGAACAATTAGACCTGTAAATGTGTCTTTGAACATCAATTTTAATATATTAGTTATTTTAAAAAAGCAGATAACTATATTCTGCAATACTGATGAGAAAACAAGCATGCATAAGTTATTGCTTTAAAACACAGGCTATCTCAAAATTCTTGTTAATATAAGACACTACACCATCACCAGATATCTATTGTAAAATTTAACACCCAGTGGTAAAAATGTAGCTGCATGAGCTGTTTTTAGAATCCAGACAGCTGGCTTTCAGCATTAAAATGTTGAAAATAATGTAAGCTTCAGTTTTTGCCATGGCCAACCTTATGCAATCATTGTTATTAGGATTGGTTAAGGCCAACCTAGTCAATAAGGGTTAGTTGTGTGGGACTATAACCCCTCTTAGGGAAAGCAACCTGTAACTTGAGATGGATATAAGTTAACACTCTTATTTGCATTTTACATCTTGAGAGATTATTCTCTCAAAGCTCTTCTGCCTACAGGCACCATAAACTAAAGTGCTCTCTTATTCTTGAGTTCCATTCCTCAATAGCATACTATTATGGATAACTATGCTCCTCTCCCTAGTGCACTAATGCTGTATAGTTACACTTCTCTGGCACACTAGGGATATTTCATCTTTTCTTTTATTGCAAATATTTGAGTTGACTGATCAGTTCCATTACTCTGAATGCAAACAAGGTCTGTTACAGGATTGTGGCTGAATGGAACTGGATCTGGGATCATGCGCTCTGCTGAAGGAGAACAACTACTAAGCAATAGATAAAATCTAACAGTTTCTGCACTTGCTAAAGTTCAATCTTAGACTTTCTCAATTGTCTTCCCATCACATGTAACATGTACTTTCCTCGGATTAACTAGACACCCTTCTTTGAGGTAAGAGGTTTTAGGTTTTCTACTTCCCACAACAAACTGTATTTCAAGAGTTTGGCATAAAACTTATACCTACTATTATTGAAGACCTTTCTCAAATGCCCCTAATGTTCTTTACTTTTGCTGAAAATACTAATATTGTTTACAAATATTAGCAAGAGTTTAAGAAAATTGGGGCTTAAAGATATTAATCATGAGCCTCAAAAAAGTGGAGTGAGCATTTATCAACCAAAAAGACATTACTAAGAAGTCATACTTGTAGTGAATGCACATTTTGGTATTTTCTCATGAATATGGTTTTTGCTTATACCCACTTCTCAAATCTATGCATAAAAAAATTTGGTCAGCCCTACATACTATCCAATCAATTACTAGTATGAGAGAGGTTGCTTAACATTGCTTGTTACCTTTGAACAGCTAGCAATCAATGCACATCCTTTTCTATTTGGCCAACAAACTTAGGAACTCCAAATGGCAGTTTTTAAGGATGAACGCTGACTATCTATCTCTTCTACTTATGTATAAATTGACTCATAACCCAAAGAAATATTAGCATTTCAACACAACATATTTAATCCCAAATTTTTCATCTTTCTCCTTTCAAAGACATTTTGATAAGAATCATACAACATGACAGCAACTTTCATGCCACTCTAGTTAATTGATAATAATAATAAAAATGAGGGGGTGGGGAATAGGAATTTTTTAAAGGTCTTTAATGCCAAGAATTTAATCTAATATGATATCTTTGAAGAATATGTACATTATAATAATAAAATACTTTTGGCCCAAAATATTTCCATGTCTCCCAATTACCGTGATATTGAAATTATGGTGATCCTTGACTTAATAACATTTCTCCCTAACTGAGTTCACATTCCCAGCACTCAATTTCATATGCAAGCAGTGACAATTGGATTTCCGTTTATTTCTTTAAAGCAAATCCTTCAAAGACAAAATTACAGGTATGTCCATCGTTCATGTAAAACTTAGCTTCTACCCCGTTGATCTCCATTGTTATTATAAACAAATTTACATTACAAAACTATCAAAAAAGATTCAGGCAAGTTCTTTGCAGGTAAATCTTCTTTGTTAAATTAAAGATTCAAACAAAAAATATCTTTAAATGATTTTCCTTACATGGTTAAGACTTGCAAGTGCTCTATTGTTCCTTTTTGGTGGAAAGGCACTCCTTTTTAGTGACTCGTCTTTCAAACCGGGAGGCCTCCAAAATCAATTCTTCATGAAAGGAGGGCCCCCACCAAATCTTTGGAATGTCTTTTAAATCTCCAATCCTTTCTACAACAGGTCACTTTAAATTCCCCACCCTTTGTTGTGGGTGAAACTCTTTCCAATAACATGTGCACAAACTGCACATAGTGATAAGCAATTGTTCAACATGAGTTTTCAACCCCTGTACATATTACAAGGAGAAGACTTTGTAATCCATAAGTGAATCAAACAATTTTGAACACACTAGTCTGAAAGGTTAGAAGATAAAGTGATTTTTGAAACCCGTTTGTTTTTTAGCTCCCTTTAATGGGTTCCAATTACAAGAGCATAATATTGTGACATTACCATTACCATCTAATAAGACCAAGTTGAAATGGGTTCTTATAATCGCCCCTATATTATTATTTCTAGAGTTCTCCATGTGGTCCTTCCAATGTGAAGACTATAAGAGTAAGTTTGTCCTATTCCTTCAAATCAAAGGACTTAAATGTATTTTAGGCCAACCGATCCAAGTCCTAAAAGTGGCTTTGGGGCTTTGATAATTATATTACATGATCCAAAATGGTCTTCAATTAATTGGCAGTCATCATATGTCCATTCCTTGGCCTTTTATTTAAAGGAGGCTTAAGGCCTTTTATTTAATGGAGGCTTAAGGTGTCTTATTTGCTCAACTTCCTTAGTACGCTCGTATAATTCTTCAAGATCATCTAAAGCTCTTCAAGGATCATTTCCACTAGCTTTTTTGCAGCCCTACCCTTCTAAGTGACTCCAATTGATTGTACCGTAGGACCATTCGCTTAATTTATGTTCTCATTGCTCAGGTGATAATGACTTTGTTCTCTATTTTTTATTCACTCATAAATCTCATTCACCACTTACAGAATTTTAGATGTCATGATTCCACACAAGATGCTCTGCATCCCTGCTTTAATATCATTACTAGAGCTTCTCAACATGTAAACTAGTAAGAGGGGTTAAGATACTTTGCATGGGGGTGGGAGTAGCCTCTAACAATGAAGTGAAATTTCCAACAATGTACCAGGGATTACACCAGCAAGGATATATGGAATCAAGCAAATCGGAGTAGTTGGAAATTCAACCATCACTACACACTGCCTTAATGCTCATCCTATTCCCAGGAATGGCAAGTTCAAAAGATTAATCCATCAAATATTGGACACGGTTCGACATTTTGAGTCCATTTCCTTCTATCAAGTGCTAAGGACACATAACACCATGGTCAATGAATTGGCAAATGCTGAAGTGGAATTGGAAGAAGAAAGGATAGAAAGCAAATGGGGGAGTGTCTCTCCTTACACCCCTCCCATGAATTCATTAACATGGCACAACTAGCATGTGGAAACAATTGCATGGAGAAAAAGATAGGAAATTAAAGCTCCCATATCCTCTTTCCTCTATTTTATTTCACTGACATTGGACTTTTATACATAGATTTGAGTGGTCCTCCCAAACAATGTGATAGGGCATGCATATTGTCATATGGCTATGGTATAGCTCCAGCAATCAAGCTCTAGTGGATTCTATTTCAATATGGGTGTGTGCTAGCATACACAACAATGAAAGGAGCCTCAGCTTGACAATTCCCCTCATGGTTAAGGCACAATGTAGGAACAAGCATTGCAATATGTGTGATTGCGAGCTAGACAAGGTACGAAAACATATGAAGATCTTTGACAGGGGGATTGCGAAGGTGCAAAGAGATGGGACTATGTAATGTCCCAAACCAGATTTTGCAATAACCTTCACAATTACCATCAAGATGCTTTTAACCAACACTTGTAAAAAATGACATTGCCAATGAATTTCTACTAATTATTAATGTAAGAACATTTCATCAAACATGTTGCATAACTTGAAACCTCGTTTAACAATAAGCACAAGAAACAAACTCAGCCTTATAATATTAAATATGAACTTGAATATACATGACTACCTGTTAAGACACCAGCAAAATGGCACAAATGGTTGAAGATATAAATGGTTGACAATGACCTCTACAAAGAATTCGTTGTTGCTCAATGAGAAACCTGGATGGCTCCTACTTCAAGACTAGCTAAAAGGCAAACCTGTTCTTTGAATGCTCCATCTCCAAGTGGAATACCCAATCTTTGTATGTTGTTTGTCTACTTGGTCTACTGGATAAAATGTTTGTAACAATGTCATCCACACTCTCCATAAACCTGATAGTGCACTCCGCTACTCTATCAAAAGATTTATCCAATTTTGTTGCCCATGATATCCTACATCAAATGACCCCTTGACTCCCTGTCAAGCACTGCCATGTGATGATGTGATCCACCCAACCCCCATTGCTTATTTGGAAGTCTGCCATCCCAAATATGTGATGGTTCCTATTGCGCTATGCCTCTAGCTAGAAGTGTCCTCCTAGAAAACATCAACTCAGTGGGATCCCAACTCATAATCTCCCTCCATTCCAACATAAATGGCCTTCTGAAATAGCAAGTATCCGTAAACTCCTATGAAATGTGCCTTCCATCATCTTTAGTTATCAGCAACCCCTAAAAAAGACCTCGTGTATAAATGTCGACGCAAGGAATGTTACCACCATGTTGATTGTGTGCCACTCTGATTTCAACTGGAATGCTCATATATTGAAGCTCTATCTCGTGATCCTAGTCTTCCTGTAAAAGTAATCAAAAGGAGTTGGCTCCTTCTTCCTCATGCCAACTCACCTACCTATTATGTAAATGTCGATTCGTGGTACTACAAGCCTTGTCTATGTACTCCTGAAGCGGGCTACTTTACCACTCCAAAGAAGGATTCTTTTGCTACCTCATTATAAACTCTAACTGTTTCCCAATATGGGTATGATTGGCAGATGTCTTGGCACACCTAATTCCAAGAGACTTAGGCTCATTGTCCTATTGTAATATGGTGTCCTTGAGAATATTGGTTCTCTCCTCCATCTCTCGAAGGCCTTCTTTAAGATGTTTAATCTTTTCTTAAGCATGTTCCTAGTGACTATCATTGGAAGGTCCTGTAGAAGAGAAAGATTAAGTGATACAATTGTCCCCCTCATCTATTGTGATTGTCATCTGAGATTGAATTTCCACACAAGGTTCATCCATCTCCTCTAGTTTGAACCCTACCAACTCTTCATCAAGGGTTTAGCTTCCCTTCACATTGTTTGAACACATCCTGTACCAAGTTATAAGCAGTTGTAGATGTGACCTGCTTTTGTTTTCAGACAGCCAATAATAAAGATATGATGGGATGGAAAATAACATCACTTTCATCACACTTATCGATAATTATACCCATGATGGCTTTCATGTGCTCATGATTACCGATAACATCAAGGAAATAATGAAGCATCTGTAAAACAAGATCATGATAACCATAGTCAAGCATAACAACACATGACCTTACCTCTGCCATTAATTTTAGAATCTTAGCCCTCTTGCCAAAAGATGGATTGTCCATCTGATCTAGCCCCTTAAAGCTTCCCACAATCAACTGAAATATTTCCCACATTATATTCCCCTTGTAAGAGGTTTCAGGAGTTGTAACCCTTAAAACTTCACTCAAAGGATGTGTAACAACAAGCCTTACCTCCATGGCCTTGAAGTAGAAGCCATCCAGGTTTCTCATTGGGCAACAACGAATAATGACCCAAGTTAGTCATTATTGGAATCATAATTGCTAGAGTCAAATGAGAAGGTGGTTGTGCCATCATTTGTAATTGCAATGTTAAATGGCAACTAGGGCCAAACTCCATGTGGGTCAGCTTATTTATGGCAGCTAATATTTTTATTGGATCCCTCTCGTCGAGAGGTGTAGGATTGATCCAAAGATCATCCGATTCCGATAAGTATTTATGAAGATATGAATTTATT